>JBAMJV010006003.1:0-43193 GCA_037951105.1 Echinarachnius parma
CCTTTTATTCTAAAAGAATAAAGATACTAGAGTTACAATATTTGACTCTATCCCCTACAAGACGTTTAAGCCACATTATATAATATAATCAGTTATAAAAACTTACGCACTTTAAAAATTATATATTATATAATTTTGAAAGTGCCTAAGTTTGTAATAACTGAATTTTGCCCATCATTGTTAAATCCTATATACTTCTTTATAATTAAAATCATCTTTCCGCAATTTGTTGCGTGTATTATACACCCTAAAATCTTATTTCATGAACATAATTTCCAAGTTGGAAATACACACACACACACACATGCACACACACACACACACACACACACACACACACACACACACACACACACACACACACACGCGCGCGCGCGCGCGAGCACGTACATACACAGACACACATACACATACACACACAAACACACACACACACACACACACACACACACACACACACACACACACACACACACAAAATGTCTTTCCCTAAAAACTGGGGGGGGGGGGGGGTGGGGTTGGTTGTACATGCCATACCCCTTACCGCCCCCCCCCCCCCTCCCCCCGCTGTCTACGCCCCTGACCAAAACACACAGTTGCGTCCGATTCAATCACAATACACATTATAGAGTACAGTACTTTTAAAACTAGTTTTTATTAATTATATCATTTCAAACTTGATGTAACTTGCAGATCAATGTTCAATACAAAATACACAGAGTACTGTAATAATGTATAACACCAGCTTTAAAATGGAAGGGAATTCTAAAGTGAGTGTCACATTTTACTCATGTAATCTAATGTTTGAAAAATAATGGCAAATGTGTGTCGTTTGTCCAGAAAATACAAAGTGGTATATTTATTGTCTATTACCATAACGTCATACACATATAATGTACTAGGAAATCCCTCATATCAAACAATTCGATCATTAATATCTAAGTAAAGTAAGAGAACAAACCGTTGTATTTCTCGAATTTTTAAAACAAATAATACTATGCGTAAGGAACGTTAACGGTAAAATGTCATCAGATTCTTTTAAATGAACTTACACTGGCGTACTGGTGGGGGAGGGGGGCTTGGGGGCGCTTGCCCACCCCCCCCCCCCCCCCCAAATACAATTTCAATCATGGCTATATCTAATTCGATACCAGTGATTGAAAAAAATGTATTTCTTTGAGACAAGATAACTCACATTTTACTTCATGTAAATCAAATTTCCGTGCATAATTTCAAGTAAAACATTACAAAAAACACCCTAACCGTGCACGGACGAACACCCCTCCCCACTCTCGGTCGCTTCGCTCCCTCGGTAATTGGTCTTGTCTACGTCTGGAATACTTTTTCGTGTTGTTGTATCATACATAATGTGGCTTTTGATGCACTGTTGAACTGTATAATATGTCACTTTGCCGTTATTATTTTGGGGGTGCATATTTGTTTTTTTCTTTATGAAAACAAATAAAAACTCTTTTCCGGTCGGTAGTATCATAACGCACTTACCCACATTATAGTACATGTCGTCAAGTCATAATTTCCTTTCTAGGCATGCATCAGATTGCAAAGTTTCAGTCCAAAAATGCAAAAGCTCCCTACCGTCGGAGGGGGGGACACCCCCCCCCCCTCCACACCCTCCCAAAGCTCAGTCGCTTCGCTCCCTCGCAAAATTGGTTATGCCCCCCAAAAGTTTTTGCCCATTACGCCACTGGAACTTAGTAACATTGTCCAAATCCTCAAAATCTCATTTGAATTCTAGCATATTCTAACAATAAAAGCATGGGACAGGTTCCAGTTTTTCAATTATCCTTTCGTTCAAAAGTTATTTCAAATTGAATTATTCCAATGCCAAATTATCCATTGGATCGTGAAAACCGTTGTACAAAGTGAGTGCAATGGGTTAGTGAATACCACTTTCATTTTGTTCATTATTCGGCCATATAACATCAATTCACTTGAAATTTATTATTTTATTTCACTTGAAGTATTAATATAAATGGCAAAACCAGAGCAGAAATCCCGTCGGTTTTTGATGCAACGCTTCAATTTCACAAAATGATACATGCATTTAGCAACAGTACACTTTCGACCCTCTCCCAAATTCAGTTGTACCGTACGTTTAATTCATGAAATATCCTCGATAGAGCTCAAATATTACCCCAAAAAAATGACACAAGATTAGATTATTGCAACGCTTGATTTATGATCGTCATCAATCAAATAAATTTATTGTTTCATTCATTCGTTCGTCTCGTTCGTTTGTTTGTTCGTTTGTTCGTTCGTTCGTTCGTTTGTTTGTTCGTTCGTTCGTTCGTTTGTTCGTTCGTTCGTTCGTTCGTTCGTTCGTTCGTTCGTTCGTTCGTTCGTTCGTTCGTTCGTTCGTTCGTTCGTTCGTTCGTTCGTTCGTTCGTTCGTTTGTTTGTTTTTCGTTGGTTGGTTGATTGGTTCGTTTGTTTGTTGTTGGTCCATTACATGTATTCAGTCATTCATTTATTTCCTTCATCGATTCATCAATCTTCTTCACCAACGAAGTATAAAGGTCGACGAACGTACTGTGATATCCGCGGATACTATTTGATATCTGTACCGGATCTGAGGGCTGGTCAGTCGATGCATTTCGGTTAGAGCCAGATAGTTGATTGGTTGATTGTACCTTTGATGAGTCTTAAATGCATAAACTAAAGGTATGAATGAAAAGGAATGCTTTATTCCATTCACTCATACACTAATTACTTACTGAATTAATTAATCAATCAATTGAATTAATAAATTTATTTAGTAATTGTTAACTCGTTCGTTCGTTTTTTCGTTCATTCATTCGTCCGTTCGTTGTTTGTTTGTTCAATCGTTGGTTGGTTGGTTCGTTCATTCGTTAGTAGTTGTTTGAGCATAATTTCGAGGGCAGAATAAACTTCATTTGATCAAAATCGGTTCATTAACGTCTGAAATGTAATATATATATCCACGGGCGTAGACATGACATTGATACCCATTCAAGTGGGGGGGGGGGGGGGGGGGGGGATGAGCTATTCATTCATCGGATTACATCCCCCCCCCAGTTGAATAGGTATTACGTAACTCGCTACGCCCGTGTATATATTGTTTGTTCACAATCGTTCGTTCGTTTGTAAGTTCGTTCATTCGTTCGTATTTGTTTGTTCGTTTGTTCGTTTGTTCGTTTGTTCGTTCGTTTGTATTTCTTTTTTTTTCTTCAAAAAATGTCCCCTATGTTTTCTATTGTTTTTGCACATTATTGGGGGCACGTGCCCCCCCCGTGCCCCCCCCCCCCCCCCCCCCGTCGCTACGCCACTGATGGAGCTAGTTATTACTTCAGACTTGTTCGCACTTGTTCGCACTACTTGCTGCACGGGTGAACCTGGCGTCCGCATACTTTGCACTACATATCAGACAGGTGAATGGCGTCCGCATACTTTGCCCATAATACACTACATAATCGAGCCAGCGACGACGCGGCGCACGGCCAACCCTCGTGGCACGGCGGGGCGGACAACACACGGGTACCCTGGCGTTAGCAATTAAGCAGCCAGCGAACTGTTGACACTAGTTTTGCACCGTTTAAGTTGGCATTAGTTTGCACTGTTTAAGTTGGCATTAGTTTGCACTGTTTAAGTTGGCATTAATTTGCACTGTTTAAGTTGGCACTAGTTTGCACTGTTCGTTCGTTTGTTTGTTTTGTTCGTTCGTTCGTTCGTTCGTTCGTCGTTCGTCGTTCGTTCGTTCGTTCGTTCGTTCGTTCGTTCGTTCGTTCGTTCGTTCGTCGTTTGTTTGTTTTTTCGTTGTTGGTTGATTGGTTCGTTTGTTTGTTTGTTGGTCCATTACATGTATTCAGTCATTCATTTATTTCCTTCATCGATTCATCAATCTTCTTCACCAACGAAGTATAAAGGTCGACGAACGTACTGTGATATCCGCGGATACTATTTGATATCTGTACCGGATCTGAGGGCTGGTCAGTCGATGCATTTCGGTTAGAGCCAGATAGTTGATGGTTGATTGTACCTTTGATGAGTCTTAAATGCATAAATTAAAGGTATGAATGAAAAGGAATGCTTTATTCCATTCACTCATACACTAATTACTTACTGAATTATTAATCAATCAATTGAATTAATTAATTTATTTAGTAATTGTTAACTCGTTCGTTCGTTTTTTCGTTCATTCATTCGTCCGTTCGTTGTTTGTTTGTTCAATCGTTGGTTGGTTGGTTCGTTCATTCGTTAGTAGTTGTTTGAGCATAATTTCAAGGGCAGAATAAACTTCATTTGATCAAAATCGTTCATTAACGTCTGAAATGTAATATATATATCCACGGGCGTAGACATGACATTGATACCCATTCAAGTGGGGGGGGGGGGGGGGGGGGGGGGGGATGAGCTATTCATTCATCGGATTACACCCCCCCCCCCCCCCCCCCCCCAGTTGAATAGGTATTACGTAACTCGCTACGACCCGTGTATATACCGTTTGTTCACAATCGTTCGTTCGTTTGTAAGTTCGTTCATTCGTTCGTATTTGTTTTATTTGTTTGTTCGTTTGTTCGTTTGTTCGTTCGTTTGTATTTCTTTGTTTTTTTCAAAAAATGTCCCCTTATGTTTTCTATTGTTTTTGCACATTATTGGGGGCACGTGCCCCCCCCCCCCGTGCCCCCCCCCCCCCCCCCCCCCCCCCCCGTCGCTACGCCACTGATGGAGCTAGTTATTACTTCAGGCTTGTTCGCACTTGTTCGCACTACTTGCTGCACGGGTGAACCTGGCGTCCGCATACTTTGCACTACATATCAGACAGGTGAATGGCGTCCGCATACTTTGCCCATAATACACTACATAATCGAGCCAGCGACGACGCGGCGCACGGCCAGCCCCGTGGCACGGCGGGGCGGACAACACACGGGTACCCTGCTGGCGTTAGCAATTAAGCAGCCAGCGAACTGGTATTGTTGACACTAGTTTGCACTGTTTAAGTTGGCATTAGTTTGCACTGTTTAAGTTGGCATTAGTTTGCACTGTTTAAGTTGGCATTAGTTTGCACTGTTTAAGTTTGCACTAGTTTGCACTGTTTAAGTTTGCACTAGTTTGCACTGTTTAAGTTTGCACTAGTTTGCACTGTTTAAGTTTGCACTAGTTTGCACCGGTTTGCACCGGTTTGCACTGGTTTGCACTGGTTTGCACTAGTTTGCACTGGTTTGCACTTGTTTGCACCAATTAGTAGGACCGCTAACCATTATAAATCACGCATATCAAGAAGAGGTGTTGGATAATAGTGAACCGATGGGGCCCATGTGGTCAGCCCATGCTGGCTCCATAATTGATCCCCACGCTTTCCCATTGCTATCGGCCTATGTATGATCGATCATAAACAATGGTAAGTGAAATGTAAAATATAAAATTTGTTTCTTTCTTTTTGTAATTATTCATATTAAAAACATTGTTATCGTGTCTTTTATGTTGTATATAATATATACCAAATATAAATAACACCTATATAATGTAATGAATATGAATTGAAGGCTTATTTCAATATCAACTCCCTGCAAACACTAACCATTATTAAACAAGCATATCAAGAAGATGTGTATATATGCATATTGAACCGATAACAACAATTCTCGGTAGGATGATAGGGTGATAGGTTTAGGTTTAGGTTTAGGTTAAGGTTGATAGGGTGACAGGTTTAGGCTTAGGCTTAGTATAATGTTCAATCCGTATAAGCAACCAATTAACATAAATAATTATTTTTATTTCCCACCCCTTTTTACCCACAAAACTCGGTATGTGTGGGTAAGAAGACTCAGTAAAAGAAAAAAAACGTGTCGCTACACGGACAAACTAAAGACTCACTGAAGTGAGTCATTGGACTCAGAAAAGTGAGTCATTGGACTCAGAAAAGTGAGTCATTCGACTTTTATTGAGTCAATTGACTCGGTATGTGTGGGTAAGAAGACTCAGTAAAAGAAAAAAACGTGTCGCTACACGGACAAACTAAAGACTCACCTAAGTGAGTCATTGGACTCAGATTTTTTTCTGTGCAGGGGCGTCGATCCTGGGGGGGGGGGGGGCAGGGGGGCGGTCGCCCCCCCCCCCCCCAATGAAAATATTGGGGGGGGGGGGGCGAACATATCATTTCGCCCCCCCAATAATTCCGAAAATGAGGAAGAAAAAAATCGAGTGATATAATGCCAAAGAGGGGAAAGACACATTTATCAATAATAAATCTTCAAAATAGCCGTTTTTTAGTTTGAAAAGGACTGTAAATCTATTCTTTGCCGCGCGCTTCGCGCGCATACAGTTTCTTATATTGCAAGTTTCATTTTGGTTGCGGGAACTCACCTTTCGAAATGAGTTGGGCAGTGTAATTTCTCAAACGCACACCTCATCTATAGATAGCACACCGTCACAGAAAATAAAATAATCTGAAATATATCTTTTAGTCAATTTGGTCCATATGCGCTGAACGCAAATTGGAATGTCATGTCCCCCTCCCTTTGTCATTATGTATGTTTGGTTCCATACTTACATACTTTATATTACGTGAAACTTCTGTCTCAGGTGTGCACCAAATCGCACAATTTCACGCCCAAAAATACAAAAGCTCCCTATATACTGTGGGAGGGGGACACCCCCTCCCACACCCTCCCCCGCTCGGTCGCTTCGCTTCCTCGCAATGTCTCCCCTCCACTTTTGAGAAGTTGTTGACGCCCTTGCTTAGTTTCATGGGAGCCCAATGCCCTAGACTATATCGATGGCTCTATAGTATACAGGATTACGTGGATCCATCTCATGCAAGCTCAATCTTTTCCTCGCTATGCCCTTTAAAAATACGTTACGAGTAGGTTCACTATTTTATACAATTTTAACACCCATGATAGGAGTTGCAAATGTCTGAAACTAAAAGCTTCCGGGTGCTCCGCCCCCTGGACCCCCATTATTGTCCCCAAATGTGGGTGCCCCCCCAAAGTCAGGTCTTCGAGCCATCAAGACACTTTCAATGAGCGCATGATAAAACTTCCGGTCATGCCAATGTGGGGCTTTTAGCTCTCTGAGTGGTCACTCTGGAATTTTTTTCAAATTTCGCCCCCCCCCCCCCAATCGCAAAAACGGATCGACGCCCCTGATTACAACCACCACCACCACCACCACAACCACAATCACCTTCAGCAATAATACAGATAGCCTATAGAGTGGTGAAGTGTGATGTCATAAATGATGTCATAAACATTTTTTTTAGAATTTTCAAATTTGGACTTCATTTTCAGAAAGAGCATAACAAATTATGTCCAAATACCGAAACTCAAAGGAATAGGTTACGTATTAGCTGAGATATGCCCATCCGAATGATTTTGTTGTCAATGGGCAATCAGTGTTATAGTGCACTGGTTCATAAATTTATGAACCAGTGCACTATAACACTGATTGCCCATTGAAGTAAAATTCATTCAGATGGGCATATCTCAGCCAATACGTAACCTTCCTTTGATTTTCGGGATTTAGACATTATTTGTTATGCTCTTTCTGAAAATGAAGTCCAAATTTGAAAATTCTAAAAAAGTGTTTTTATGACGTCATGGCTTCTGTACTCTATAAAACCACTATTTAACCACATCGAGTCTTCTTTATTTCAAGATGATTTCACAAATTAATACAATTACAAACAAAACAAAAATATCATAAGTTATTCACAAATTACTAATAACTCGTTTCCATTCATGAAGATCTACAAAAAAGCGTTGTTTTTGTTTATTCTTTTCAATTTGATATTTTTTTTCATAATCAAAATAAAAGTATGTATAAAATCATTATCTTTAACTCTTCTTCCATTTTCAAAAGTTATTATTCTTCTATATATATTAAAAGTTACGCCTAATTTAATGACAAATCCACTAAATTTGCTTTCTTAAATCCTATCCTATATTAGTGATTTGTAAATCTCCAAAACGGAATTATCCTTATACAATAAACGAATATATGAATCAATGATCCAAGTTGAGAACAAAACGGACAGCCATTACTTTCCTTCATGTTCTATGGTACAAATTATCTGGTGTAATCAAAATATTATAAATAAAATAAAATTTAAATTGAATCAATGTATCATCTTGTTTTGCTTAAGTTTAAACCCCAATATATGATTCCAATTAACTAAATCATCTAAAAGCATTAATTCTGTCCAAAACTGAACGGCCCTTGAAACTTTAAATGTGTGTAAACGTAATTGTTGGTTAATAATTATCGATGTTATTTTAGGAGATATATTTATATTGTCAAAAATATAATTACATGTATTTTAATCTTTATTAACTGTGTCGGACACAAATGTTTTAAATTCATCTATATAATTATTTCGTAACTGTCTTGACTATAATTTATTTATAACAAAACAACACTTTCCATATTCTGAAAACAGTCTACCATCGAAATAGTTTTTTTTTTTTTAAGTCATTAGCATAATTCCACTTTCATCTAATATATCCCCTACAAATAAAATGCCTGACTTTATCAAGTTTTTAAAGATCAACATGCATTCAACCACAACATTTATTTTCTTATTTCTTCACTATTATTCAAAACGAGTATATCTTTTAAATAAAACCCCTGTTTATACCAAAAGTAAGTGTATAAAATAATACTGTGTAATGACAACATATATTTCATTATATGACAACATACATAACATCAACAAATTTACAAAACCAGATTGCAACATTCCCTTTGCAATGATACTAACATTATTCAGGTTGCAAGCATTTTTAAACCTTCGCTCAGCTAATTTAAATGTCACACTATTAAAATACAGCGAAAGATCTATGATATTTAGCCCCCACCCCCTCCCCCCTCCGAGATGTCATTTATTACATTTGACCTTTTAATTCTCGATACAGAACTGCCACAAAAAATTCAAATAAAAAATGTATCAATTCTTTTCTTTATGTCTACTGGATATAAAATAACATGCACTGTATAAACCAATTTGACAAAATGAATGTTTTCAAGATTATAAAATTTTGTTTTTCCACAAATCCAATGTTTGCTTGATCTTGAACACTTTATCTTCAGACCAAATCAAATCTGTACTAATTTGCTTACTTCTAGAAAAATAAATCTCTAAACTTTTCACAAATCTATCTCCCCATGGAATGTCTAACACATTTGTTTACCGGTTGACATGATCCTAAGCACAAGGCTTTAGTCTTTTCTTTATTCAATGCAACTCCAGCTCCCCCTCCCCCCCCCAAAAAAAAATATAAATAAATAAATAAACAAAATAATAATAAAACAAATAAAAAATAAATAAATACAAATAAAAAAAGTAAATAAATAAAAAATAAAAATGTAAAAAATAAAAATAAAAATTAATAATAAATAAATTAAAACAATAATTAAAAAAACGTCTATGAACTGTAATGCTATATTTGCCGAGTTTATATCATGTGAAGCATGATAACATGCATGTGTAGATTTTTAAAGTAAAGTTTGTATATACCTTCATGTAATAATATACATTTTCCCCCTCTTCTTTGTTATCTTTTGTTTTCTTTTCTCTTCTCTCTACCGTTAGGCCATACGGGGAGATACCCTCGATAAGCCTCTGGCTTTTTGGTTTCTCCCCCACACTCTCATTTATGGATTGTTTAGTAAACATCTTCATCTCTTGTATGTGCACCAAATTTCTTTACGTTGTTTTTGTAGTTGTAATCGCATAAGTTTTGTATCCAATCGTATTTTGTTGTTTTTAATGCAGAATGTGGAAATAAAATGAAATGAAATGAAATTAAATAAATAGAGTCATACCATCTGCTAACTGACATATTTTAATTTCTTTTTTTAAGCGCCCTATTTTAATACCATTTATATTATTATAATTTCTTATTATATTTGCTATTACTTCTACATCCAATATAAATAAAAGTGCAGAGAGTGGGTATCCCTGTCTTATCCCACGTGCCGGACATACTGCATATTATCTGTAAACCAACCATTTAAAATAACTGAAGTAAAAATGTCTGTATACAATCAATCGAACCACCTCAAGAAAATAATGCTGGCATGTCGTAGTCGAAGAGTATAAAATCCTCCTCGTACGCTTTGTAAATCTTATGCAACAAGTCGAGGGGAACCTTGGAGAAGTACTCTCTCACTTGTTTGTCGCCATTGATATTGACCCGTGCTCCCTTCCCCAGCCTGGTGACGTTCCATATCCCCAAGGTCTTTGTCAAGTAGGCATAGTCGTCGTATGCGTCTTCGATTTTGGCGATGACGTCGAATTCGATCTCGCAGACCCCGTTGTTATCGAAAACTCTATCCCAATGTGGGTTTCCGTTCCTGTTTCCGTCCGATTCCACCATGTAGGAGATGAACTCAACAAATGTAGGTCTATCTCTCATCATGATGTCGCTCGTTTGGTTATCGATGTTCGTCTCGTTGTCATGTATCCGATAACTTTTTATGATACTTTGGGCAAGCTCTTTATAATACGAGTTGATATAGTCTATGAACTTATCCTTGTAGACCGACACGAGCCTCGCTAGCGGGTTCCGCACGATCAGGAATTTCTTGTAGCGCTCTAAACAAGCAGTCATATTGTCCTTATCCTTGAATTTATTCATGTACCGCAGACACGTATGGTTATACATCTTCTCCTCCTGCGGGTGAAACTCGCACCTTTCCAGTTCCGTCACGAAGGACTCACTCCAACTCGACGAACTCACCTTGTAAACGATGCTGTAGATGAGCTTGTAATTGTGACTGGCAACCAGCTTTGACATTAGCGACGGCTTCAGTATCATTTGCGCGGGACTCATCGGCGTCTTGTGGTACAGTTCTCGACAGATCTTTCTCAACCTCGCCTTCCTCTCGTGCTGCGTGCCCTTCATTCGGTCCCACCATTCTTCCTAAACATGGAGAAGAAACGAAAAGTTTCATCAGTACAGTAACAATTCTTATAATTCAAACTGGTAACATTATACCATAGGCGCTGAATGAAGTGGACGAGTGGTGGTGGGTGCGAAAGGGGGCGATTGTTTTTGTTTACATTGATATGAGAGAAATGGAGTTGTTAACTTTTCGCCGGATAGTTCCCAATTTCGGGTGAAGGCATAATGGCAATTAATGGGAATATATACGGTCAGGGTAGCCCCCTCCTCGTAACTAATGGTTCTATTTTTTAAATATTTTTTTAATGAAAGGAATAGTACAGTTTTGGTCAAACTGAATTTGAATAACTAAAATGTGTACAATATCAATTAAAACCAAGTTATAAGTCAACCATTATTGTAGAAACATATAAACGGATAAGTAATAGAAGGCTGTTTTCATTTTTTTTTAAACAGCCGTTAACACAAGAGGGCGCCCTCTAGATACCGGAAAGTTTTAACTATTTCTTATCAAAATTGTGAATGTGAGGCTTAAATAAAATCACGATTCAATACAGAGATCATCCAAAACTTACAATGTTAAAACCATTTTTGCAAACCCTGTAGCCAGGATTTTCGAAGGGGGGGGGGGGGGGGGTGCGTAATTTACAAAAACGGGACCGAGCCCGAACGTGTAAGCAGGGGGGAAGGGCGTCAGAGACCACTGGTTTATAGTCGAGACCTATACAAAGTGGACCCGAGACGAGGAAAAAGTGGACCTTTCTTAATTGGGGAGAGGGGGGTGCGTAAGCACCCAACGCGGTAACTTGCCGATTGGTCTACATGCAGCTGCCATTTGGTCTACTAGAAAATTATAAATTCGTGGGCTTATGATAATAATTATGGATTATGATTAGGGTAGGGTTATTTTGGGTTAGGGCTCGTGTTTGGAGTTGGGGAAATTGAAGTTAAAGCCATCAGATAGTAGACCAAATGAGTAATTGTAGACCAAATGAGTAATTGTAGACCAACTGAGTGTAGATCAAGCGAACATAAACCCCCAACGCAACCCCTGGCTACGGGCCTTATTTTTGTATATTTTCGAAAACGTGCAGGCTTTATAAATAATTATTGTTTTCTCAAAGTATCGAATTAAAGTTGGGGCCCCACATTTATTCCAATTGGATATACATTATGGATATTTACGCTGTTTCTGAACCGATTTTGATCAAACAAAGTTTAGTTTGTCTTTAAAATCATCAATCTTTTTCAGATATTACAATTAGTTTTTCAATACCTAAAAAATGTATTTTCTTTCAGTTTCTAAACCAAAACTATACTTTCCCTTGCTCTACCTAAAATTTGTTAAAATATAAGGACCTATACGTATATTACATTGATTTAGGACAAATAAATTAGACAATCTTGAAGGACGTCGCATACAATTCGAAATCATTCTCTCATCAAATTTAATTTGATAAACTAAAAATAAAATAAAGATATATTGTTAACTTACACTGAATCTAACTTCTTCATGTGTTTCGCTCTTTGCTTCGTTGGTCTCTAACTCACGCGTGTAGTTAGCATACCCAGGTTGCTGCTTTATACCTGATGGTGCATGGTAATTATAATAAGGAGAACAACAACTACGGCAATAATAATGACGATAATGATAATAAATAGTACTAATTGTAGCAGCAGTATAGGTAATAATGACAATGCTAATATAATAATAATAATAATACTATACTACTACTAATAATAATAACAATAATAGTAATAATAATCATAATAATCATAATCATAAACATAATAAAAATAATAATAATAATGAAAATAAAATAATAATAAGTTGTGTTGAAATCGGTCAAATAATTTGAACCCAGACACAGGGTCACAAAATGCACCCTAGAACATATATACACCACCAAAATTGCTGATCTTAACAGTTAGATATGTTTCTCAATGAAAGATTCCTCGACCGGTGATACCGGTCATTCCGTACCACTAATTCAGTTTCAGTTTCAGTTTTTATTTCTGCATTTTTGTTAAAATATTTACAATCAATCCAACACAATAACAATCAAAACATTTCAGCAATAATATAACGTAAACATCATTAATATAGCATACATTTGCAAATAACTTTCAGGACGGATACATTCGGAAAGAAAATAAAGAGGGAGAATGCAGAAGACCGATATAATAATAATAATAATAATATGAACATTTATATAGCGCAGCTAATATAAATATACTCTACTGCGCTAAAATTATTATTATTACCCATGGTCATCAGGTACATTTCAAACCCACACAATGATATTGCATACTTTCTCAACTCCCCGGGGAGCATACTAGCCGAGCTGCCACTGATGATGGCGCTAAGGATAATTAACACCCGACCTATATGGTACCCATTTATCGTAAGCATAATAGCTTGAATTGACACAGGCATCGGGAAATAATTATCTGCCGTTTCGTTTTTGTTGTGGCACCCTGTATACGTAGGTGGAATGGATTAATAATATAGTTCAGCAGAATCATTTTGTCGATGTATGGTCCGCAATACTTACCAGAATGCCGTAATATTGGTGATATTTGCAACTGGGAAACCACTATCAATCCACAAACAGCGGTAGATATCAAAATAACGAAGATCAGCTTCGTGTTGTCCATGGATAATCCGGATGATGTAGACGGCCTGTTGGGATGTATAGTGTTGTGTATAGAGAATAACTGATTGAGCCGTTTGTTGTGTTTTACAAACTTACAGTTAAAGTGGCCAATAGCCCAATACCGTTTGCAACATAAAAGGGCGGTACATTTTACTTTCAGACTGTCTTTTGCAACTCCCGCGGAGACTCCAAATAAGATAATAATTTTCTTCAAACAATGCAACTAAAAGCAAAATCCCAACCGGGAACGCCCCAATGATAATATGTCAAAATGCTGTTAGCATTATATACAAAGGAATTTCGCATTGTATCTGTATAGACAAGATTGAATTTCCGCCTGCGAATGACGCAATTTTACCGTATTGTTGGGAATATCATGTAATGTTATTTCAAATCCCTTCGAGAGGAAATTCCGTGACGTTCCTTCCACTACAAGGATCTAGTATTACTTTGTCAAAATCGACCAAACATACCTAGTAAACTACCGTATAGCGTTTTTCACATACCTCATTGTAATTGTATTACCAGTATAAACATGGAGCAGGTTTTGGTTTTCCAAATTTATCTTTCGTTAGAGAAGATATTTATGATTGAAGTGCTTGGATTTTTAATTATCTATCGAAGTTAGTGCAGTGAGTTGGCAATGACCAATTTGCATTTTTGCTCATATCATCGTCATAATTATGGCATTTTATCTACCGTCGAATTGTCACACATCACTCAGTGGACGTATATAAGATTACAAATGAACAATTTCGTCAACCTTTCACCAGTTTTTGCACATGTCAACAACGCTATATCCCTTAAACATAATACTTATCTCGGGGTGTATGTTGCTAGCTTGCGTGATTGTTACAGAAGGCAATCTCTATCGCCAGTTTTTGCACAAGTCATGACAACAAAGTAGATCCCTTTATCAGTATTCTTTACTTATCTCGGGGTGTATGTACTATTGCTTGCGTGATTGTTGTAGAAGGCAATTATCTATCGCTGTCTCCTAAATTCGAGCATGCTAACAACTCAACACACTGTGAACACAACTGTGAAACACATTGTGAAGCACATTGAACTCAGTGATACAACCGTGCGTTCACAGTGTGTAAAAAAAGTGTACTTACACTATGTATCACAGTGTATGAAACAATCTAATCACTATGTATCACAGTGTATGAAACAATCTAATCACTATGTATCACAGTGTATGAAATAATCTAATCACTATATGTGTATCACAGTGTATGAAATAATCTAATCACTAATTGTATCACAGTGTATGAAATAATCTAATCACTATGTATCACAGTGTATGAAATAATCTAATCACTATATATCACAGTGTATGAAATAATCTAATCACTATGTGTATCACAGTATGATCACAGGATGCTCACAGTGTGTTAACATTGTGGTGTACAGTGTGAAACAAACACTGTTCACACTGTATTCACACTGTGGCACACTGTGTTTTTCCGACATGGAAGTATTGTAGTTGTTGGAGACCGCATATACCTCGACCGATTAATGTACATTTGACACTAACCAACTGTTGCTATACATTGAGATAACACAAATTCACAAAATGTTTCATGTGTACACTATCAACAGAAGTCATTATACATTATTTTGCATGTCAGAGGACTGTGATAATATAGTATCAAACAACTGTACTAGTGTGTTGTTCGTTGCGTGGTGGTCCTCTAGCTATAGAGTCATATAATTGTGCATGTATAAATCAATATGTGATGACACCACTAAAAAAAACTAAGGGATCGGCACGGTGTACCCGCATTATTATATCCGAATCGAAATAATACTGTGTCATGAAATTGAATTACCTTTATTACTTGTATATGTTATTTTGTGTGCAACCTTCCCCTTTTGAAATTAGCAATACACACGGCCATCGGCAGGCAACCGATTTGGATGGCGAACTATATACAAAAGAATCGTATATTGTATCAGTTCACGTGAACAGGTGAACGGCTGTGGCAAATATAATTATTGTTTAATACTTAATAGTTCAACTCCAATAGCGGGGCCAAAGTCCAAATATCTTCATCATCATCATCATCATCTGTACGGAAGGATAGGTTGTGTCCTGTAGTTCTTCCGGTCGTTGCATATAGGTTGGGTTGGTGCGGCTGAATGTGTACTATACTATAATATAATAACTGCATCTTCCATTTAGGGAGTCTTTTTAAAGGTATTTATTCTCTCTTGAAATTTGTACACAGTTGTTGCCAATAAGGCATGTATTTGGGGATTTGTTTCCCGTTGAAAATCGATTCATTAAGAATCAAAATCAATGCACAACAACATTAGACTTGATTTATTCATTTCACATTTTCAGGAACATTATATGATAATTATAAACATTCGATTACCCATAGTAAATTATATTAACATTCATTGAATACAAAATAATTTAATTTAATTTAAATATACTTCTGCAGTTTTGATTTTCAACCCCTATGGGATAAGCCAGTTGAGAAAACGGAGCTTGTAGAGTGAACGGGGTGACTAAAATGTCGAACGATAACGTGTTTACAAATCATGCATACACCTGCTTATTAAGTCAACAATACATTTGCTACTCAATACGTATTTACGTGTCTAATAGTAATTATAATATAATCTTTATCAATGTACGTAATACGAACTTACTTCATTGGTCAGGCGTAAATTTCCTTCAAGGCATATAATATATATACACACGTGACGTATTAAGGAACTAGTACCAGAACTAGTACTGTATTTTGTCGAGATGGTAATCACAGTACACAATCGAGTGATATGCCGCTCTTTATGTTACAAAATTGCGTGTCGACGGAGTTTGCACATTTTCATTTAGATCTGATGACAATCGAGTTCACGGCCCCGCTGCACGCATGCGCGCATACCATCTGAACGAATTATGAATTTTCGGCATACAAGTCAAGTGAGAATAAAATTATTTCTACTCGCCGACTAATAAATCAACTCAAATAAAACACTACTTAAATGCAGTAACTCTCAAATTCTCATATTTGAATCAAAAGGATTATGTATTCCGATAAATTATTGCTAATATCATTCATGAAAGTACTTTTACTGTCAAATAATAAGTCATGATTCGGCGCCGTCATCAGAAGGCTGCCTATAAAACAGCAAATCATTATTTGTTTCTTCATATTAATTGTTTTTTTATCGAGGACGCCAATATTATGTAGTAGCGCAATATGTTGGGATAACAATATTTAACACGTTGTAAGGTTAATGTAGAACAAAGGTTGGGCAAATTTTGCAAAATTTCTGCTCAAGATGTTGATTTTTTTTTCAGATCAAACTTCATTATTTTTCCTATTTTTACGCCTCATGAATCATTTTAGATTAAGTTAAATGATTAAATATAATGTGTCCAATCTACCAAGGTACAATGAATTGTTGCATAAATTTGCATTAAGTAATTTAGCCTTTTGTTTGGAGCTATGAAAGGCAGGACATTTGATGCTTGGTCCCTTTCCCTTGTCAAAGCGTATGTCCAACAAGTCATCGTCAGTGTAGGCTATACTCCGTCCGACGCCATTGGCTATACGCCAAAGAGTGCATGTGTTCCACCAGGAAGGGGCATCAGCAAGCAATGTCCTCTATTTCGTTGGAGCATATCGCAAGATACTGTCTGTAAAATCATCAAGCGTCATCGAGAGGGGAGTCAATATATTGAGGCCACGGAAATCTCTAAGACGACCAGGATTGACCACCAAGATAGATGATCGCTAACTGGTTAACCTGTGCCGTAGAAACCGGAAATGCCAAAATGGAGCCTACGCCGTCTATGGAGAAAACACTAGATCAACGTCTTCCGCCAAACTGTACATAGGAGATTGCTCTAACATGGTCACCTAGCAAGACGAACTACCAAGTATCCACTCCAAACCATCCAACACGGAGTTGTCGGACGTCGCTGGACTAGAGATTACAGAATGAATTGCTGCTTGGACACTAGTGATATTAATGTATAAGAGCTAGTACAGCCTTGACCAAACATATGGGCGACAAAGGGTTCGTCGATAACGTGGCGAGAATCTCCAAGATTACTGCATTAGTTCCCGAAACGACTTTATGTGCTGGCGGCTCAATGGTGGTATGGGCAGGTATTCACTATGGCTGTAAACACTAAAAAGCAACTGGTGGTGCAGGTGGAAACGTCGACTCCATCGTGTACCGGGACATTCTGGAAAACTACTGCCTCCCACACGCAAGAACGTCCCACTCAAACCATTTCCGGCTGCAAGAGGACAACGCTAAGTCACATATGGCAACTGCAGTTAGAAACTTTCTTGATAAGAAGTGGGTGCATCAGTTGACCTGCTTCCTCCCCTGATACGAGCCCTATTGAGCATGCCTGGGGTGACGGGCCTATATACCCTGAACCATCAATGGCAGAGACAACTTTCCTCATATCAAGATTTATCTCAGGCTCTGACCAAAGAGTGGGACGTGCATCACTTTGACAGTGTCAACAAGCTTGATGACAGCATCATACGACGTCTTAAGAACTGACCCGTGTCAGGGGTGACCAATCACTGAGGGGTCAGGGGTCATATTCGATATCAGTGACTGATGGACATTTGAAGGAGTAATATGAATTATGAAACATTTTCATGCAAACAATCCGCTCCAACATTTGTCATCTTTTATGCTGACCAAAAATGCAAATTGTAACACGATCCTTACTATTGCTGTTGTTTTGCCCCCTTCTTTGTTTTACCCCAATATACCCTTTTCAAAGGGCAATCGTAATTTAATTTAATTGTGATATGATTTGAAGAACCTTATAAATGAAGTATTGAACACATTATCATAAATAATTCAGTGACACATTTAACTTTTTATTGCAACTTTTTGGGCCACAGTTTGCTTTATAGGACGACGAAATAATGTATATAATTTAGATTGGAAGAATGACTTGAAGTACCAGCAGGCAACAATCATGTTTCTATTGTTCTTTTCTTCCTTTTTTTTCGAACGAATAAAACCCGCAAAGGAGGTCATGGTGTCACACCAATGCCTACCATGGGTAATATACAAAACAAAACACAAGATAACCTATAATAGTGAGGGTGATCATGCTAACGAGAAAGCGGAAATATTATTCGGAAATCATCTGCGCATAATGACGCATTGATCCAATTTCTAGTTCGAAACAAAAAAAAACATCTGGAAAATTGATTAACCTCTACAATATTGTTCAACTTGTACTTTTAAATGCAAGTGCCCAAGAAATTCCCGGAGGCGATGGGTTAATTAGTACGCCAACATGAGTTACCCAATGTGCCAATGGCGAGTGGGGGGGGGGGGGGGATAAATGCCCCTGTGTGTATACTTTTGCATGGTGCCCCTCATCGGGCCCTCACCCCCACCCCCACACCGCCCCTTCCCGGTGAGTCTGAGGAAACAAATACATGGAGAAATACTGACATCATGACTTTGGGGCACATGGAGGTTGCGAGTGTCCACACCATAGGCGTACCCAGGGGTGGGTTGAACCCCCCCCCCCCCCTTTTTTCAACTTGTAGCCGGTCTCGAGACCACATTTTAGCGGTCTCGACCATCATATCCGATGGTCTCGGCCTCTAAAATTACGAAAAAATCCTGGTCTCGGCATCGAAAATGTTGAAAATTCTCGATCTCGGCTGATCTACAGACCCCCCCCCCCCCGCTTACAGGATTTTCCACCAATGGTCTTGGTCTCGGCCTCAAAATTTGTTGACCGCTCCTGGTCTCGGCCTCGAAAATTTGGAAGGTATATACTTGGTCTCAGCTTCGAACATTTTTCGACGACTACCCCCCCCCCCCCCCCCCCCCCCCCCGCTGACAGAAATTTGGCTGACGAAATAACCCCCCCCCCCCCCCCTTTAAAAAATCCTGGGTACGCCACTGGTCCATACTGCATGTCACATGTTGAGGTTTTTCATCTTTTCCCCCGCCCCCCCCCCCCACCCCCCGGGCCCTCCTTGATAAGTTTTAACCTGGCTACGCCTTTGCGTGGGCTGAAATTCCTGAAAAAAACGTTTCAACCTTGTTCATTCTTATTATTTTAGCCCAGTTTTATTTGAAACAGAATGTATCTAAAGCCAAGTTAATGCTCGATCATTCACAAGTGGAGCATCAACACTGCCACTCTTTTCCATACGATAGATCGAAATAGAAAATCTTCAAATTCAACCTTAAATTACCAGTATTTGGAATATCAAACTGCATCTATAATACTGCCGATAAAATATCCGACATCTGGTATACATTTTTATTTGGAGTTAAATTGTATTACAACACCGTTTTACGTCGATAAATCCAACATTTAAAAAAACTCTACTAGACTTGTGGTAATGGAGTACTGTTTTTCATATGCCAGAAAATCTTCCCGTGTTCGTTTGTACGCTCTTCTTTCTTTACTTGTCTTCCAATATCTTCTCCATTCAGTGTGTTGTCGAAGCCTTCATGTGAGTATACACTAAATATAATATATTTTACTTATCTATATTATACAGGGGCCGCGGAACCTGGGGCTGGGGGGCTGCAGCCACCCCCCCCCCCCCCCCCACACACTTTTTTTGGCTTAAAACAAAGAAATACATAAGCACAAAATAATAACTATAATAACAGCCCAAATGAGGTCAGCCCTCCACTTTCAAAACCTTTCAATTGTAATAATAACAATACAACTAAACCAAGTGCGTGTGTGTGTACTTGAATCGTGTTCAAGTTTCATTCTTACCAGGCTGTGTATAAAGTGACATGTTTTTCGATCGTTCTCGAGTGTTTACAATTTTCTCTCGTTCTTAAATCCCCTCTTTCTCTCTAGCCTGGTTCAAGCAATGAAGGTCGGCGTTCCCAAAACCAGGACACAGCACTCGATCACCAAAACGACCGCCACATCGCAACAGATACTGAGCTCAACAATTCCGCCACGCAACGCAACCCCGAGGTCGACGTCGACTCGATCAACTCGTTCCGTCGTCTGCTCGACGCAGTTCTCGAACTCAATCTGACGAGATGGCGCGATGGTCCTTTCCAACACGACGTCGAACAAAATAATAGCGTCAACAACGTGTCAACCGATACGACTTCGAGCCCGACGACGACGCCATCAACAGGAGAGTCACCCGATGGTCTGATGAGTTTCTTTGTCGCGATCGATTTCGTGGGAATTCGAAGTCTACTTGACGGGGCACATCCCAAGAAGTCAAGTGCAGTCACACAGTCGTCTGTCCCCAGAACGACATCTTGGCAAAATTAGTCTTTTATTTTGCACAGTTTGAAAAGTGGCGTACTAGGAGGGGGTGGGGGGGGGGGGGGGGTGCGACATATATCGATAGAAATAAAAGTCAATTTTAATTAGAGTGTTGTTTCATAATGTCGATGTTTTCTAATTGGAAAAGGGTCATATTGATCAAAGTTCAAAAGTTCAGCCACACTTTATTACATTAACTCTAAATGGCCCGGTCAGATATCAACGGATAGCGGAAACGTATGCCCAACGAATAGACAATTTGCGAAATTAAATTATCCGGTGATGAAAGTCGTCTCCATTGCTTCATATACAAAACATAGAACAACGTACATCACCGGACAAGGAACGGACAAGAAACACATATAACGGATGACAAATTTAGCCCTCCGTTTGACATACGTTTGCGCAATCCGTTGATATGTGACCGGGCTATTAATAGTCCTTCAGCAAATGACTCGTGTTTTTGCATTTTGCATAGTTTGAAAAAAAAGTAACACATATTCCACACAAGTCTAGGGCGTTCAAGTGCCAGCATAAACCAAAAAGGCAGTCTCTTATGGTGCATTCTTTGCATTCATTGATAATTTTGATAATTTCTAAATGAGGAAAAAGTACCAGTTACTGCGCTCTCTCCAGTCCCTATATATAACGACATGGGAAATTACTTGTCATCTTGTATTTTGCAAACATGTAGTGGTGCATGTTATATAATCATAAAGAGTGGCGTAGCAGTGGTGGTGGTGATTCAGGGGTGGGGATGGGGGGGGGGGGGGGGGATATAGGGCTATTACATAAAGGGGGAAATCTTCCGGGACAGGCTGTCCTAAAGACAAATATGTGTCCTGGATTTGTTTCATTTCAGAACCTGGGCCGGGATCGGGCGGGGCACGAGATGAAATGTCCACATACATGGAGGGGTAGCGCCATTGCAGTAAACCTAAACATATATCGCCCCTACCCCCATGATGAAAACGGTTATACTGTCATACAAAAATATATGTAGACCAAGCATGATTAATCGAGTCTGTAAAACAAAATACCTAAACTACATGCTCTTGCATGACTACATGGACTTCCTATTTTCCTCTTGATTTTACTTTTCCATCAAGATCATCGTTTTAAAACATTAAACAGTGTACATAAAAATTGCTGATTCTGAGTTTGTCAATGCTGCATTACTTCATGAAATAAATGCTGCACCAATATTATTTGTGTACCGTGTGTTTATGCAATCCTATTTATTTGTTTTAATTCTATCTTTAATATAATATATATGAGCAAATGCTACTAGCTATATAGACGAATCCGTTTTTAAGTGTATAGGGCCATAACTGTGGGGCTTCCTAGAGTATAACAAAATATAATTTGAACAGGTTTTAACCGTTATGCAACATGTCAGGTGTATTATTGTCTCCTAAACAATCAGTGACCTTTGTTCAGCATGCGTAGACTTGAAACCGGATTTGGTCTATACAAATCCACACCTAGAGCCTCGAGGTTTCAACATAATTGTATTACAATATATGTGTCTGGCTCAGGCATAATTGGGCGTTTCTCGGAAAAAATCTAAATTAAGATTTGTTCACTGATGGAAAGACTTCATCATTTGTTTCATATTTGGAACAAATAATGAAACTAAAGTCTCATCACTTTTTTTTTGCCGACGCCGGTGTGAGAATGCCAACATAAACTTATATATATTCACTTTAAAGGGATAGTTGAGTTTAGGTATAGAGGGCGCTCCGAGTGTCAAATTTGAAATTTATTTATTATTTTAACAAAACATCACATGCATAATTTTTCATAGAAAAATGGTTAAAACCAATGCATTTTTAGAAAGCGCCCACTTGTGTTTTAACGGCTGTTTTTGAATAACAGGCTTTTTACTTAGTCATTTGTAATTTGTTATACCTTTCGAGCATGGTGGATATATGTAACTATTAGTTTGTAATGTTATGGTGCAGGTTTTGGTTACTAAAATAAAGTTTGACCAAAACTGTACTATTTCTGCAAAACACGAGTAGCAGACAACAGCCAGATTTTGCCAGAGACGGTCACATAATAGCATGTAACAAAACATTTCATTACAGTGGAAACTCATTATCATGACATACTTGCCAACATTTGAATTTTGGAAAGAGGGACAAAATTGGCCGGGGGTCCAAAGTCGCAGCATAATTGCACAAGTGTGCGGGAAGTGCACATTGCAAGCACAAAGTCCATTGCGACAGGGGTCCAGGCCTTGACGTTTTTGACTATTAAATGCATTCTCGACCCATTTTTCATAATTCTTCCAAAATTACTAGGTAAGATTTGGTCAGATTTACGTTTAAATGTTGTCCCTATACATTTAATAAAGTAAAGTAAAGTAAAAAAGAAAAAAATACAAAAAATACAAAAAAAAATTCAAAACACGGGACAATTCCGATAAAAACGGGACAGTTGGCAAGTATGTAATGAGGACCATGACAATTACATGATGTATCGGGTATCTTGTTATATTATAGGGGAATTTAGGGTAAAAAACAACAAAATATAAAGAGCTTGAACCAGTATAGCCAAGCTCTTTATAACGAGGTTCCACTGTAGTACTACAAATACACAAACACTCATCCAAACACGCGCACACACGCATGCACACGCACACACAAAAACACATACACACAAAGTTTCACAAACACAATGAATGATATGCATGCAAACCAACACACACATACTCTATGCAAATATACACACTTATAATGACTTAATAGTAAGTGTAACAACAAAATAAATACTTGTCCAATGTTTTTTCATTTTTTGTTTTAATAGAAAAATAAAGCACTTGGCATAGATAACCTCTTTAAAATTGCACTGATGTCTTATCATTTCAGGAAAGCACTATAAAACCAAGCCCAGGAATTGATCCCGATTCCATAGTTGTTGGAGTGATCAGAGAATCTGGCACTATAAGTCTCTTTTTGTACTTCAAAATGTGGAAGCCATGTAGAGAACAAATGTAGCTTTCTTTTATATCTGATCAATATTCAGAAATTAGACATAATTGTTATCTGAACATTTTGCATCACATAGAATAAGAAGCAGCTCTGACATACAAGATGGTAACTCAAGTTACCCCAAAATCGACTAAACAGTAAACACCCATCTCATTCTCACCTGATGATATAAGAAGCGTATCAAGATGGACCATTTCATGACATGTCCCCCCTTATTCATCATTTAAAAGTTGGGGGTATAGTGTCATTTATGCCCCCACCCTTTTCCATATGTATTAGGTACATGATGTGTGTTGATTCTACAGCTTGCACTGCATATCAAGTCAAATTTCTGTATCAGGGGAGAGTTTCAATCAACACTAAAAATCAATTTTAGCATCAATACAATGGGACGATTGTCACTAAAAATCTGTGATTAGATCAATTTTAGTGTTAAAGTTAAATGACAGTAGTGGGAAACGCCCCACACAAACAAAAATGAAATGTACGCTCTTATTACCAACCATATGAAAGAATATAATTTTACTAATATGGGATTATAACAATTTGGCCAGATTTTCAAAATTAGAAAACTGATTTGCCACAAATCAATATCGCCAACGCGGAATCGCGCATACGCTATGTGCAAAAGACCACGTGGTCTCCGGTATGCGGGCTTGTCGATATCTCCAGCCCCGCGCTACAGGTGCGGAACGGACAGGTGCGAACGGGCGGTGGATTTATAAATTTCACGGGCGACCATTGGATTTCTTTCGATATTAGGTTCGGATTTTACCACACAAGCCCTTTTTAAATACTTATTCAACAATATTGATCAATGGGTTTGGCCAATATAGATGTTTTCGGTAACTTTCCCAAAACTGTTATTTGGCTTTAATGAAACACCCTACAGATTGCACAATTTCAAGTTAAAAATGTAAAAGCTCACTGATCAAAGACCCCCCGCCCCCCCCCCCCCCCCCTTTTGAGAAGCTGACGAATCCCTTGCATGGGTAGAGCTCCAGAAGAACTGTTGGAAGATGTCTTCACTCCATATGCGACTCTCCTACTAATGCTGTATGACTGCCTCATCCCAAGGGCCATGTATAGTGCTGTAGTTCAAATATAGAATACAGAAAAACAAACAAAACGGATTAGATCATTTAATACACACTAAAGACATACATACAATAAAATCCACACTTTCAATTAAGAAAAGCAGACACAGAAGTAGTGTTGTCGTTTTCGTTGTCGTTTTAAATAGACAACAAGTTATGAATGAACCACTAGAGTTCTAAGTAAGAATTGTGGCTTTGGACAATGTTACTAGATCCCTTTAATATATCTACATTATTTGTTCCTTTGGCAAATAATTGCGGAGGAGAGTATTGTGGGGTGATGGTGTATCCTAAGCACCCCATTATTAATATGGAAAAGTGATCTAGTAACAGGGAACTATAAGCTCTTTGTCAAAAAGCACTCCAAAAACTGTTCATGACAGTTATAATTAGAACACCAAATTTGATTTAGCCTTGATAAAGGACCTGCTAGGTTCAAAAGCTTACCTTGTTTAGATTTGCATCTGATTACTTCACCGTTTTATAGCGGATAAGAAGTTCTCAGCATTTTTTTCTATTTTCTAATACCAAATTTTGGTATTAATGTCAGTTTAAACCCAGAGGAAGGATCTGCTAGATCTGAAAGCTCGGCTATTTTGACTTACCGTATTTGCCGGTGTATAAACCGCACCTGTGTATTAACCGCACCCCCCTTTTTGCAAGTTTTTCTGTATGAAAAAAAGTGTGGTTAATACGCTATAAACCGCACCAGTGTATTAACCGCACCCCCTTTTTGCAAGTTCTTCTGTATGGAAAAAGGTGCGGTTAATACACCAGCAAATACGGTACATATTTTCCATTACCAAATTTAGGTACAGAAGTGTTTAAGGCCTGGTCACATATCAACGGATAGCATAAACAGATGCCCGACGAATATAAAATTTGCGAAATCAAATTATCCGGTGGTGAAAGTAGTCTCCACTGTTTCATGCACAAAACATTCCACCGGATATAGAACAACGGACATCGCCTGACAAGGAACGGACAAGAAATGCATACCAACGGAGACGAATGAATTGAAAATGTTGCTCCCCTTTCGGGCGTCCGTTTATGCTATCTGGTAGTATGTGACCGGGGGGTGTTTCACAAAGATCCCAAGTTGAACTCAACTCTAAATTGGACTTAACATTTATGGAAAGCCATTTGTAGCCTTGGAATGAAATATATTCAAAAGCAAAAATACAAGTATTTTAGACTTTTCATAAATTTTACATCAAGAACATGAAATCTCCTTGATAATAGAAAATATAAATGATTAGAATCAACATTTTATACCTTTCAAAAGAAATTTTACAAAATTTGTCAAAGAAACTATTAACGGCTTTCCATAATTTTTAAGTCCAACTTAGAGTTAAGTTCATCCTAGGAACATTGTGAAACACCCCTCAGGCCTTTACTGATGAATATTGCAACTCACTTTTTGTACGGCTGCAGTCTGATCAGCCACAGGGGGCAGACGTAGGTAATAAACAGGTGGAGTAGCCCAAACACGGTAGCCATGACGACACTAACGGAGAGGAGCGCGGAGAAGGCCAGCCCGGCACTGAGCCACGTGACTGCGGGATGAGTCCACGGAAGCTCTTCCTAGAAAATAAAAAGAGTGAAGAATACAAGTTATATAATTATTAGCCAGAAATGAACCCCCCCCCCCAAAAAAAATAAAAAAATAAACAAACAAACAAACAAACAAAACAAAACAAAAATAGTAGATTCAAATATAGGGAAAACTGACCAGAAATTAATTAAATAAATGTTACAATGTGACATACTGTTACAATTTCACAAAATGTAATACATATTGCTAACATGGCAACATTTACTGAGAGAAGCGCGGAGAAAGCTAGCCCGGCGCTGAGCCACGTGACTCCGGGATGAGTCCATGGGAGCTCTTCCAGGCTCTTCCAGAGAACAATAGTTATCTTAATGGACAAGTTATAATTTCAAATTTTAATCACATAGCCATGGCAACACTAACTTGTATAATAACGAGGTAGTGATCATATGGTGCCATAATTAACTTTATAAAAACTTTTTTTTTCAAGATGTACCTTTAATTGCTTCCTCAAGGCCGGCCACAGAGCGAATAGTTGCATGGCGAGAGTGACCGTCGCAAAGGCATGTAGGGTTGAAGGAAGTCTTGACGCTAGGCAAACCGAGGCAAAGATAGATGCATTCAACGACAAATGCTGGGACGCTCTGGGGGTGACAACAATTAATGAAGAGCATTACAAGCAATAACAAAAGATAATTAAGATAACTTTGGCAAAGGCATGAAGTGTTGAGGGTAGCCTTGACGCTAGGCAAACCGAGGTAAAGATAGATGCATTCAACGACAAATGAAGAAAAAAAAAGAAGCTTTTCAAACAAAAAATAATGGAGAGCATTACAATAATTAAGATGACTTTGGCAAAGGTATAGTGTTGAGGGTAGCCTTGACGCTAGGCAAACTGAGCCAAATATTGAGGCGTTCAGCGAAAAATGCTGGGATGCTCTGTGGGTGAATAAGGTACAAAATTATCTTCGCCTGGTTGGATTGCTAGTCAGAAGCTAAGGATAAAATCAACTTATGGAATGTGGTGTGAACATTGTTGTCAATAGCAAGATTTTATTCCATATTTAAATGAATAAATACAACAAAACAAACAAACAACAATCACTCATACAATGAAGATAGCTTTTTATATCAATCATTTGATTATTTGTGACATTTGTGGATGCATGTATCAACAAATAATATAAACAATCTTACTTGCTACACAATCACCTGTTTGATAGTTATTGGGAAAGTACAGTTTTGGTCAGACTGAATGTTAGTAACCAAAACTTGCACCATATCATTACAAACTATTTGTTATAATTCCACCATGCCTGAAAGGCAGAAAAACTTACAAACAGCTAAGTTAAAATGCAGTTCTCATTCAAAAAGCAGCCGTTAAACTACAAGCGGGCGCTCTCTAAAAAAACATATTGGTTTCAACCATTTTAAAAGTTTAGGTGTTATATACTTTTAGGTTTTTTTCTTACATTGGTAATTAAAATTGGTGAACCAATTTGATAAAATAAAGTTTGTTTTATTTCTAAAATCACACGCTCTTCCAATTAATACACTTATTTTAATACAAATTATTTTTTTTGTTGGAAGCGCCCTCTAAACCAAAACTGTACTATCCCTTTAACAGTTTTCGATTTTACATATACTCATATACATAATTCAGACAGCATTGATTAAGATGTATTAATTACTGAATTAGTTTGTAATACTTACACCACCTTGGATGTCCCATAGTCATAGAATACCAGATTGCCCAGCAACATGCAAACCTTCAAGTCAGAGAAAGAAAGGATTAATGTTATGAATAATAACGAATAATAATATAGAATGCTTCTAATGCGCCAGTTCCACCTTTTTCAAGGTGCTCAGGGCGCAGTTAACAAAAACAAAGAAACAAACAATAACAAAAGTGAACATTTGAACATTTGATGAAGGGTTGGTAAAAATGTGTTTTTCTGTGCTCTGATATGTCCACCGAGTGATGTGCACAAATGTCATCGTAAATGAACGTCATTCGCTGAGTATTAATGATTGAACATGCAAAGTGATATTTGCTAACTCATTGCACTCACTTGGTACACAGTTGAAATTCTCCCAATGAGAATGTTAAATTCAAACAATTCAATTATAAATGTCTTAGTAACAAACGAGAAACTTGAACAAACAAAACATGTTCTATGTCTCCATCGGTAATACAAATAAACAAGGTATGTGTGGACTGCTAGATTTCTATGTAAGCTTTGTGGATTTTGACAATGTTTCTCTCTCTCTCTCTTGGTACGGTTCTGTCATGGCTGACAGGTCGTGACTTTCATTCGTGATGAAACGCCACCTGCGACGATCTTCTGCGGCTCGGTACAGGGATGATATCGGGTGTCCAACCAAGGATTTAATGTGGTCGATCCAGCGGGTTTTCTGTCTCTGCGAGATCCTTCAATTTGTCCTTGAAGGATTACCTTCTCTATACAGATACTAGATCCCTTTAACAGAGCTGCCAAGTTCCATTTGAGCATTTCAGTATTCTCACACCCCAAAATCATTATTTTGCTGAGGAAATCAGTATTTTTCCGCGTGGCAAATATATGTTGAGAAACTTTATTTTTTCTTCTACTTTTATTAGTGCAAAACATACATAATGAATGAGCATTTTTTTTCTTCTTTTTTTTTTCCCCCTTTTTATTTTTTACAAATGGTACTTCCGTATTAACATCCAAAAATTGTACTAAATACAGAAATCCGTACTACTTGGCAGCTCTGCTTTAAACATACATTGTCCTTACCGTCATGGCATAGATGGTATCCGTGCTGATGGAATCTGTGAGCGTCTTGAGGATGGGAGACATACCAAAGGAGAAGGCCAGGAAAGTGCAAGATGTTCTCACGTCATCTAGGACTATGGTTAAACACGAGAAAAGAAATATTAGATTTTGTTTAACAACATACAAAAAAAAAAAAAAGAGTACACCAGTTGCATTTTCATTAGAAAAATAAGATCATGTAAATTGAATTTATCTCTTCTTAGATGGAGGAAAAACAAATGTAGCGTAACATTAACTACTGCTGTATAGTGTTTTTTTTTTAAATAATAATAATAACCCCTTCAGCGTCTTGAGGTTGGGAGACATACCAAAGGAGAAGGCCAGGAAAGTGCAAGATGTTCTCATGTCATCCAGGACTTTGGTTAAACAAAAGATGTAAATAAATGTCAAAACGAGGGTAAATTTTATATATTGTTTAACAATTTATGAGTAGGAAAATTGCATTATGATCATAGAACCTATACAAACTTGTCCAAACATCATAACCACCCTGGGTTGTGTGCACTACATATCACTAGGCCAGAGCGTGTTTTTTTTTGCCCCATGCATGTTGTTCACAAGATGGCACTGGGGTATCTGATTTACGAATCGGAACCACCTTTATTTTAATACAAATTGAGATCATGTAAATTGTATTTTTCTCTTCTGAGATGGTGGAAATATATAAAATGTCCCTATGTTATTTACTTAGGTTTAGCAAAATAAACTAAATAAATTAAATAAATCAAAAATGAGCAAGGAATTGTGCTCCAGCAGGACTCCAATCCGAGCGCTGTATTTGCATATTAAAAATAAGATAAAACTATATTTCTTGAACAAATCTAAACAAATCATTTTTTGCATCACTTACTTGACCTCTGAACTTTCCTAGTGCCCTTTGAACCCTTGAGTCAGCTGAAGATGGGGTATTCACATAGGTGTCACATTCTACACACAACTAGTCAAGTTTATATATTTATAAGTCAATTAATATGATGTATTTTTTTCTTTATTTTTCAAAGATCCTAAAATTAACCGCATTAGTTGCATCACTTACTTGACCTCTGAACTTTCCTAGTGCCCTTTGAACCCTCGAGCCAGCGGAAGATGGGGTATCCACATAGTGTCAGTATTCCACTCACTGAGAGGAGGGTGGACGGTGATAGCTGGTCTGAGTACATGAAGATGTGGGCTACCACAAACATGAAAACACTGAAATGATGAGAAAAAAATAACAAGATGGAGAATGTTAAAATACAGGACCTTGGAAGATCAATGAGCTCAGACAAAATCTTCCAGATGCAATTCATTTAAAATTCATCATCCTAGATGATATTTTGGTGATAGCTGGTCTGAGTACATGAAGATGTGGGCCACCCCAACATGAAAACACTGTTTGATGACAAAGATTACAAAATATTGAATAAGAAAAATGATAAAAAGTCAAAGAACTCAGACAAAATCTTTCTGTTTCCATCTATGCAATTCATTTAAAATTTATCATCCTACATGTAGATGAATATATGATATTTTGGTGATAGCTGGTTTGAGTACGAAGATGTGGGCCATGTCACAAACATGAAAACACTGTTTGATGAGAAAGATAAAAAGAAGGGGATGGAGAGTAGTACACATACTCAACCCCGGAAGATCCAATAGCCCTGGCAAAATCTTCTTGTTCTAATATTTATATGGTTTATTTTATGAATGCATGTCATGATATGCAAATAACTTTATACAGGTTTGAAATAAAACATAATTTGTTAGATCATGAACAAATAGTAATGTTGTCTCCAAGTATGATTATTATTTCTAATTGTTCACAGAAATGCTACAAAGGAAATCTACTGGATGAAACACAGAATCATGTCCTCAATGACCCACAAAATTATTTTTTGTCTACAATTACATACAGAATGTTATGAATTACTAGTTTCTTTTGTATACAAGACTTGTCTGCTAGATCTGACAGCTCTGCTATTTTAACTTACTTCTTATAAATATACAAAATGAACAGTTGTATTTATCAAACAAAAGAAACAAAATGGAAATAGATTGTGCACTTCCTAACTGTCTACACTATTCAATAATTTGAGAGTCTATGATATTTAAACAAAAAACCATTGAAATATAATTATACTAACCTGCTCAACTGCTGTGTTATGACTCCCGTTTCATTCACAACATTCCAGTAGCTGTACGTTCTTGTGTGCACTTAAAAAGGGAGTGGGGAAATACACAATTTGTTGAGATGATACATGTATATGAGGGAAAATTACAGTATGTACTATGTAAATTGATTCACATCGAAATGAAATGTAATAACATACTCATGCCTTTTTATCGAGCTACGATTATTGGATGGAAGAGATTTCTGAAGTACTTTTCTTATCAATCAGCTTGGGATACAAATTTGTATTCTTAATTAAATTAAAATCCAATTTAATCCTAATAATATAATGGGAAACTTATTTGTTTTCTCTCAGTCATAGTATTAGAGGCACTGAATTTATAATAACATACTACAAATAAAATGAATAGTATTGGTGTAGGTAATAAACTGTCTCTACGTACTATCAGTTGGTCATGATTAAATTAAATATGAAATCTATGCCCATCTTCTGATTGAGTGCCTACATTGTTATAACAATGTCAACAAATTACAGCAAATGTCTGGTAATGAAACTTTAAGCCTAATTCACACATGACTTACCTACATTACAGGGTAAAAATGCTAAATTCCCAAAGATGGATCAAGAATTTACTGTAAGTTTACTTACGATTCTTTTTCATTTCATCTAGGAAAGACTCATCGACGTAGTTATCAGGAACACCTTGGTCCCTGTACAAGATCTTGGTCCATTTCTTGTCTTGAGAACCCATTGTGAGACTTGTTTGAAATCATTCACTCACTGTTTCGAAAAAAAGAAAGACATGGAATGAAATTGGATTTTCTACATTTAGGTCAAAAGAGCAATGTAACCTCCATCAATGAAAGAGAAATCATGATAAAAAGATCAAGAATAATATTAAGAACCCTCATCCTCGCATTTGATTTATAATAAAAACACATTTATCTAATTAAACGGCAGATCTGACGCGTTTAGTGGTACGGCGCGTCAGATCTGCCGTTTAATTGGAATCGGGCGACTTGAATGAAGACCAAAGCGCGATCATCTTTCGTTCAAAACCTGTTTCAAGTCGCGCTACGACACGGAAAGAAGTCGGGCTGGTGCCGAAATCACAGATTTTACATGGGAAATAAGCTACAAATCATCATTTTCATCTAGCGGCAAGTTACATCACATATTTGTGATTGAGAAAATAGCAAGTATCGTATCATATATATATATATAATATATTTCTTTAAAGGGGTAGTACAGTTTTGGTAAGGCTGAATTTTAGTAACCAAACCTGGACAGTAACATTATAAACTAATAGTTATAACTCCACCATGCTCGAAAGGTATACAAAATTACAAACGACTAAGTAAAAAGCCCATTATCATTCAAAAAGAGCCATTAAAACACAAGAGGGCTATCTCTAAAAAGGCATTGGTTTTAACCATTTTTCATACAAAATTATGCATGTGATGTTTTTATTGAAATCATGATTAACTAGAGAGATCATCAACAACTATTTTAAAAATGCTTTTAAACATTTTTGAAAAAGTGTACTCATGCATTTTTAAAATTTTTTGAAAAATTCATCTAATTATTTGGGACCCAAATAATTATAAGATCAGATATATTTATTGATATTTCAGCCGTTTCTGGACCGATTTTGACCAAATAAAGTTGAATAGGTATTACGTAACTCGCTACGCCCGTGCAGATTTTCATTACCTCACAAAAAAATTGTGATGTGCAGCGCCCTCTCTACCAAAACTAAACTACCCCTTTAAAATATAGTGCACACAAAAGTGCATGTTTGGGGGGTTCTGTGTAGGTGGTCGTATAGTCCAGATTCAGGACGTGATTTGTGAACACTCGCCACCTACATGCACACCACACCTATATGACTCAGAGCTAAACGGGCGCTATCGTTACGTCCTTAATTCCCCTTTCCTAGCTCCAAAATAACATCCTGACGTTTTCGTGGGAATTGGGCGTGGAAAAAATCAACGGTTCGCAGCGCACGTCAATCATTATTCATGAACATGCAGCATTTTGTACACGATTGCCACACTCAGCGCGCTACGTCATAATGCCCGCAGCCAATCACGTTTGGCTAGTTGCCAGCTAATTAACATCATGCTTACGTTTCGCGGAGCAAGAGATACAGAATCGACCGAACCGTCTGCATGATCTAATATTACATAGGGCAGCTATCAGCTGAGTGAGCGATAACGGCAGCTATTGGCTGAGCTGAGCTAGCTATGTGCAGGCGGTTCGGGCAGTATTACATAGGGCAGCTATCAGCTGAGTGAGCGATAACGGCAGCTATTGGCTGAGCTGAGCTAGCTATGTGCAGGCGGTTCGGGCAGCGAACTAGTGGTCGTAGGACGTAGAGCGCAATCGCAAGCGCTGGCGCTCTGTAGAGTTACCTAAAACACAGCGATCAACAGTCAGCAGGTCAGTGTTGTCCGTTGAACAGGAATTGAATTGGGTACCGATTGCGTAAATTATGTTATGTATATTATAATTAAAATGGCCGGTATGCTTAGCTACAGCATATTAACGTGAACTGCGTGCAAATGGTCCAGCTGACTGGACCATTTACTTTAGTAGATGTGGGTAATGACTGCATGAGTCATGTGAGTGGGCGGCACGGCGCTCTAAAAGTAACGGAACTTCAACAACCCCACATCTACACATCCCCATTACATGTGGGTACCTATAGTACAGGTACCCACATCCCCACCTACATCAAAACGTAAGGTAGGGTTTCTCCCCGTTTATTCATTCCACTTATGACATGACATTTGTAATCTATAAGGTGAAATTAAATCATTGAAAGATGTGTTTTTGATACTTACCCACTTTTCTTGCTATGAATCAGCCAATATTTCACGTTCATTTGCCATGCAGTCGCGTCGAGCGCTGATCATCGCACACGCTTGCGACGGAAGTACCGTGAAAAGTGTGTTGCTGAAATGACCTTTCGTTAGGTAGTCTTCGTCCAGCCATGAATTGATACGTTGTAAATTACTTACGCACATTATTGTATGCCTGTCAAATCGGAAATAAAGTGTGTGCCACTGAGTGCGCTTGAGATGAAACTACCGTATTTTGCTTGCGAATTGTTGTTTTTCAAACTTTTAAAGAATATGGATTTAAAAATTGTAACGACTGATTTTTGAATAGAATTAAATGAAATACGATGGAATATATTTATTTTTTATGAAAAAACGTACACACATTAAATTAAATTATACATTTTTACTTTGCAGTTTTAACAGTCGATGATGAGCCTTGCTTCCGACCAAAACAAGTTCGTATGATTGATGACGTATGTAAAAATGCGCTAGCTGCACAGTGAATGCCATTTTCACGTGTGCGGTGATGCTGTGTTGACGTGCAAGCAGGACCAACGAAAATTATTGAAGCCCATTTCAATTTAGCTGGGCAATTCCGTATGAGAGAAGGCAAAAACACCACATCTCAAAGTTGAGCAATCTTCCCTAAATCAAACTGTTATCGATAGAGGAAAACTTGAATTTTAGGAAACTGAAAACCATTTGTGTATAGCTCTATTGGTTTTGCAAATATTTCTGCTTGAATTGAACAGAAATGTATGACCTTTTATTCATAAATCAGCTTCATTTCATGAAAATGAAGTGAATCTTTTAATTCAATGATTGTTTCTGCTCTTTTTCTCACATTTTCCATACAATGTAGCAACAATCACAAATTGTAAAGCATGGGCAGTAACTTCATTGCATTTTTTTTTTTAGACATTTTTGAAATCTATGCATATTTGATCGTAATTCCGTTACGATAAAACGTAATAAGTTTTTCTCAATATCTTATTACTTGTTCTTTAGTCATGTCATTGTGAATTCTCTTCCTTCACCACAGTCCAAGAACTTCCAACATAATTTTCTGAAATAATGTCTCTACTTTTTCCAAAATTGGCGTAACGGTATTAGTAATTCCGTTACGTAACGGAATTACACGCACATGGTTTGTAAGGTATTGAATGATATTGCTGAAAATAAAAAAAATTCTTGTTCTCAATGTAGAAATACTCTTTAAATATCATGAACTGTAGCCATGTAGACAATACGTCATTATACAAGTACTGTACAATGTTACTTTATGTGACTCATTGTACCCATATGCTTCATATTGCATCAATGGTGATTTAACTAAATTGATACACGATAGATAATTTCTCTAATCTCTCCATGAACATAATAGAGATGATAATGTTCTATCATTAAATTAGTTTCCAGCAAGAACCACTTGACTGAAATTATGAAGATGCAGCAGATTCATGTTTGTACTTTAGAAAGGGAAAAACAAAAACAATACAATTTTTTTTAAAATATCCAGTGATTAGTATGACACTGGTGCTACATTTATTTTCTCACATTAATTTACATTCATGTATTTTAAGATATAAATCATACCTTCAACTTTCAAGGAGATTTAATATTAATAATTTTGTAATTGTATGTAGATTTGAATATCATTGATCAGTTAAAGGCTCATAACTCATCATTAATTATGTAAATTTGTATTAAACTGAAGCATATAAAATTAAACATAAATACAGAATAGGCTTCAAGATATTCAAAACTAAACATAATACAGGCTATTAGATACACATGTTTTATTCATTATCATAAAGTCAGAATACATTGAGTATTCAGTGTGCTTCTGTATGCAGATCAAAGAAGAATGATGTACAAAGTATTTGCATTTAAAAATGGGAATTCCTAAAGGTGTCTTTCATTTTTGGCAATTCCATATTTATATTTTATATGCCAACTTTTTGTTTGAGGATCATACACGTTTATATCCGATATATATCTATGTATACACGTATTTCATGGAATGGATGAAAACGCATTCCAAATTGATTTGAGAGTAAATTAAGATCAATTTAGGATGAATTTTTTAAAGAATAATTTTAGAATATAACAAGAGGTTATATAACAAATCTTGATTTTCTTGTAATTCTGTTACGCACACACATAACTTCAGGATTTGTTCTGGTCCTTATGTAAGAGCTTGTGATGAACAATGCATATACACATTCTTTACTAATGACTATAAGCAGAAAAGCAGAAAAATGTAACCAAGAAATTGCATTTTCATGCGTGGATTTCACAGGCGTAATTCCGTTACAGTGACATTTGTTTGTCTTAAGGTAATTTCAGAGGTTAAAATAGATCATTTCTGGAAGAAAAGATGTACCAAATTCAAGTTTGTAACTTAAATGATAAGTTTTTATTACCAATGAAGAATTTTTTGTGGTAGCTTTTGCAGAAAATCATTACATAGTTAGTGTTGAATGAAAGACCCCTTTCCGTTATGATTGTATTTTGGTCTCTGGACGCTACAGTGTTATAGATTTGTAACAATCTTGGGTTCTGTTGTACCTCTAGTACCCCTGCCAGTTAAACCCCTTTTTAATTGGAGAACGTGTTTTCTAGCTCGCTGTTACCCGAGTGAGATTTCGATAAAAACAGTAGGAGGTCAGGTCGTAAAACACGCAGCGAGAGGTTGTGCAGCGTTTTTAATCAAAAGTGTTTCTCCGAGTCACACGGGTAGGTTACTATAGAAACCGCACCTCTCTCATCATGCGACCAGCTGGCGTGACATGTGCTAATCGGCGCGCGCTGGTATACGTTAGCGAGGGAAATTTTGACGGTCAAATTCATCCCCTTGTAGTGTCTTTGATATCGGGTATACAACAGGCAATCGGGAGCGCAATTGTCAGTCTTCTATAGTCACGCTAGTTTTTTTTCGCTGCATAATTATAGCGCATGTAATAATACTATACCGGTTTATATTCCTTACACGTACGGTACGAATCTATTATTCTTCAATCCGACTTCAAACTTCAACAGTAATCATGGATTTGCGGTGGGTAGCCATAATGCTACTGTTCCGTGCAATTCACAACTTCCAATTTTTATATTCATAGTATTATAACTTGCAATATTTGGGAAAATTTAAGTCTAAAATTAGGAGTATGTGGAATAGTGTTTGTGTGTGAACTTACAGCAGTTTAAATTGGCAACCTTGTTTACAAGAGTACCACATGTTCCCGATCCAAAACGCGATCGCTGCAATGTTTACATTTTTTACGGCCATGACGTCATCTACCCGGATAACGTTCTGCGCGCTCTTTAATACAATGTTTATCAGCTTAACATCCTGACAACGTCAGGACGTTACCTCGCTATTACCCTAGCCCGACTAGGTTGAATCTTACCGCGCTGTTGTCAGGACGTTACCCCGATTGGACCTTTTTAATACAAACGCGGTAGAATGTCTTCCTGACAACGTCCGGACATTACCGCGACTATTTTCCTCAATTAAAAAGGGGTTTTATTAAAGTTTTAAAAACTGTGAAAGTGAAAGGAATTTTAAATATGATTAAGAAAACAGAGCTAAAAATCACTATTTGTCATTCTGTAACAGTGGAATTACCCATTCACAATGCATTTCCATTCACACAGATTTCCAATATTCAGGAAGTTTACGAGGCTTTATAGCATTGAAAGTTGAATGATTTGACCTGTTTGTGATTTGTAATTGTTTAAATGTTGCTTGATATTGATTATGTGCAGTTATTTAGCATGTCAAATAATGTAGTACATTTTTTTTCACAATTTAACCATTTTTCTTGAAGTAAAGGAAAAATTCTAAAATGTTGCTTTTTTTTTCTTCAAATATGGTTATTATTGTCAAATTATTGATTTTTGAAAAGTATTGGAGCTAAAATGTGAATTCTTTGTTGTTCATGTACCGATTTGTGGAAAAATTGATTTCACTGCTTAAGTTGTGTAATTCCGTTACACACATTAGTGGACATAGTTCCTAGGATTTTTCTTTCATTAAATTGATGCAATCCTTTTTAATTTCTTGCCTACTAATATGAAGCTAAAAATAAACCAAAATAAAGCTGGATTTTAGCAATATTTTTTTTCAAATTTCACTCTTATTTGTATTTTGGCCATATTTTCATTTATTTTACACATAACAAGTTCAAAAATTGCTTTACAGATATGTCAAATTATGGTTTATATTCAAGTGCTAGATAGCCTTGATGTTTGCATTAGCATGCATGTAAGAAAAGTTGAGTGCAAAATAATTGAGTTTTCCTTGTAACTTTCAGAGATGTAATTCCGTTACAAATTTGTGTAATTCCGTTACAGTGGTCTTTTTTCAAAAAAGTGAATTTGTGAACTTATCATTGTGTTGTTTATGCACGTACTTGTTCCAAAATGAAGTTGACATTATCAAGATAGAAAAAATACATCAAATCAGTTTCAAAGTGTCTTATATTTCAGAGAAACTCAACGCAAACTTGTAGCAAAAAAAAAACTCCATTCTCCGGTAATTCCGTTACGGTCACACATATTGGTCTAGTGTGCAACAACACATGGAAGATATCAAACCATTTCCCTATCATGTTGTAGCCTGCACTGGCGTACTGGTGGGGGGTCATGGGGGGGCGCTTGACCCCCCAAATAAATTCAAATCATGGCTTTTATCTAATTCGATAAAAGTGATTGAAAGAAAAGAGTATTTCTTTAGACAAGAAAACTCAGATCTTACTTCATGTCAAGTCAAATTTCCTTCCCAAGTATGCACCAGATTGCATAATTTCAATTAAAACATTGCAAAAGCACCTTTACCGTGCACCCACCTACCATCACACCCTCCCATCACCCTTCCCCCTGTCGGTTATCGTTTCGCTCCCTCGGGAATCGGTCTTGTATACGTCTGGAATACAATGTTCATATTTTGTCATAAAATAATGCTTTTGATGCACTGTTTGAACTGAATATGTCACTTTGCGAATATTATTTTGGGGGTGCATTTTTTTTTCTTCACGAATCAATCATAACCTCTTCTGGTTAAGAATCATGACGATGATGACGCACTAACGCACCCCGGGGGCGGGGGGGGGGGGGGGGTACTCACGTATATTGGGTATACGGGGATGTGCCGCTGGGAAGGGTGACTTTTACAAGAAAGATCCTTAGACATGGGTCCCATTTTCATTTTAAAAATCCTTAGACATGGGTCCCTTTTTTCATTTATTCCTTTCCCCTCTTTTCTCCCTCATTGTTCCGGGATTTTGGGATTTGCCGAAGTGAAATTGCTAAAATGTTATGAAGTAATAAAACGAATATACCTATACAATATTGAAACAAACGACAATTTTCCGATGTGAAATTGCTAAAATTTTCAAGCTCGCTCCGCTCGCTCGCATACATGATATTTCACAACCTCTGGTGTTATATAACGCCATATCATAAGTAATAAAACGAATATACCCATGCAATATTGAAACAAATGACAATTTTCCGCTGTGAAATTGCTAAAATTTTCAAGCTCGTTCCGCTCGCTCGCATACATGATATTTCACAACCTCGGGTGTGTATATGTTACCCTTCATAACGCCATATTGTAAAAACGAAGATACATATACAATAATATTGGAACAAAAAATGTTCCGATGTGAAATTGCTAAAAATTTCAAGCTCGCTCCGTTCGCTCGCATAAATGATATTTCACAACCTCGAGTGTTTATATATTACCCTTCATAACGCCATATCATAAGTAATAAAAAAACGAATATACCCATACAATAATATTGAAACAAATGGCAATTTTCTCGCTGTGAAATTGCTAAAAATTTTAAGCTAGCTCCGCTCGCTCGCATTGTTAATATTTATGCAAATTACCGCATCATAATTGAAGACTATTCACTGTTTTCAATCATTTGAAAAATTGAGAATTTCACCTCCGATATGCACCAGATAGCTCCATTCTAGTGAAAAAATTGCCCTCCCCCCACTCGGTCGCTTCGCACCCTCAATTTTGTACACTTTCGCCCTCCCTAGGAAAATACCCTGGCACCGCCCCTGTAGTATGGTACAGTTCACTAATAATACAAAAATGTATCCAAAAAATGCAAAATGATTGGCCATTGTATTATATTACAGCTAAAAAATGTAATATTTAAAGTTCGAAATCCTCAGACATGGGTCCATTTTTCACAAAAAATCCTTAGACATGGGTCCATTTTAAAAAAAAAATCCATACACATGAGTACCTATTTACAGCAAAAGGACCCTTGGATGTGGGTAAGGGTTGGGATGTCTCAGCCGCACAACCCCGTCCGACTATACTCTGAGTACCCCCCCCCCCCCCCCCCCCCCCCCCGGACAACGCACATTATATTAATGTCGTCAAGTCAGAATTTCCTTTCCAGGTACATGTATGGACCAGATTGCACAGCTTCAAGTCCAAAAATGCAAAAGCTCCCTACCGTGAGAGGAGGGACACCCCCCTCCCACCCCACCCCCCGCTCAGTCGCTTCGCTCCTTCGCAGTGGCGGATCTACGGGGGGGGGGGGGGGGGTTAGGGGGTTTAAACCCCTCCCCTTGGGCTGCCAAGTTAAATTTATGATGTGGAAAACATCACTTACGGGGGGTCAAATAGCAAAAAAAATCACCGCGTCGCGGCTCGTGGACGATCAAACCCCCCTTAGCAAAAAGACATCACTTACGGGGGTTCAAAATAGCAAAAAAATCGCCGCTTCGCGCCTCGTGGACGATGCTCCGCATCGTCATTGGGTCAACCCCCCCCCCCCCCCCCCCCTTAGCAAAAAAAAAGCTAGATCCGCCCCTGCTTCGGGCTTGGTCGCTTCGCTCCCTCGCAATATCCGGTGGTGATACGGATTTGGTTCTGCCCCCCCAAACGTTTTTGCTCATTACGCCACTGGTAGCCTGGTTACCCGTGCAACTTATATAAGTATCAAAATTTACCTAAGTCATGAGAATATTGCGCAGGGAATGAAATAATGAGCAAAAAACGTCTCTGAATGTAATTCCGTTATGGTGGAATTGCCCAGCTAGGGGCAACGTGACGCCATCAAATGGAGAATTTTTCATCGGCCATCTAGCAAGATCTACAAAGTTAGTAGATCGACAAATCTATCGCTTTCATGGCCTTTTTGACATTATTATTGTTGTTTTTACTGTCGGCATTCTAGCGATAGACGCGACCGATACGCGGTGCCTTAAGAGGCAAGAACACCGTAGCTCTACAGTAAAAGTTACTTACGGAAAATCTTTTTTTTTGCACATAAAACACAACATATTTAGTACTTTGAGCGACATTTGTAGCCCTATCAATACATTTAGGGCTGTTATAATACTTTAACTCACCGATCTCGTGTGTCACTATACATGTCATTCTATAATTACGGCGAATTGTGAGATTTTCCACAATTTTCCATCACTCTTCGTCGGTCTTTCGCCGTTCAAACTGCCGTTATCGTACACAGATGCAATAATTACGGTATCGCTAGCGTGCACAAAAAAAAAAAAAAAAAAAAAAACGACGCAAAATTTAAATGAGTTATTTGACTTGACAAACTGTTACCGCTACATTTTTAGCAAATAATTGTGGGCCAGTGATTCCAATAATTATTCGGTAGCGGTAACAGTTTGTCAAGTCAAATAACTCATTAAAATTTTGCGTCGTTTTTTTTTTTTTTTTTTTTGTGTGCACGCTAGCGATACCGTAATTATTGCATCTGTGTACGATAACGGCAGTTTGAACGGCGAAAGACCGACGAAGAGTGATGGAAAATTGTGGAAAATCTCACAATTCGCCGTAATTATAGAATGACATGTACTATAGTGACACACGAGATCGGTGAGTTAAAGTATTATAACAGCCCTAAATGTATTGATAGGGCTACAAATGTCGCTCAAAATACTAAATATGTTGTGTTTTATGTGCAAAAAAAAATGATTTTCCGTAAGTAACTTTTACTGTAGAGCTACGGTGTTCTTGCCTCTTAAGGCACCGCGTATCGGTCGCGTCTATCGCTAGAATGCCGACAGTGAAAATAACAATAATAATGTCAAAAAGGCCATGAAAGCGACAGATTTGTCGATCTACAAAGTTAGGTGAGAAAATACAAAATAAGAAATCATTCATGAACAAATGTCTTTACAACTAACCCCAAAAAGGGGGGTTAGTGAAGTCACTACTGCTATACGGCAGTGTGACTTTTGGGCATACTTGGCCATACAGTTTCCCATTCGCTAGTGTACATCGCGACTCAGGCGTGCATCTACACTGAACAACCCATTTATTTTACGTGCGTCTTTCAATCAAGTTTCACCAACAATAATTTACACGCACGGGACTGATAAAAAAATAATCGAAACTCGATCATCATTATTATGGCTTAATTTCACACTTGCACACATAAAAAAGGGTTTCATGTTGGTCAAATACATTTCATACCTCTGGATTATGATGTCAGACGATAATTGCTCGTATTCAAAGTTGACATTGATTCATTTGCCGACTCAAGTTTTGAAGATCGAAGTCGAAGACGTCCCAACAGAAATGAATATGCATGAGCAAGATCGAAATTCATGAATATTGAAAAGGTCGCTGTGATAATGAACCAACCACGAGACAGTCTTCCCGATTTTTTTCATTTTCTTCAGTAAACTAACAACCAATCATACGCCAGAAAACTTTTCTTCTTTTACTCTTTCGTTTTTTTAAAATGATATTTTAATTATTATTACAGACAGGTTGCCTTATTACTTGTAATATTGTTGTTTTATGTAAACGTATGCTTGTATTATCCATTGGCATAGTCGTTGTTTTCTTAAAGGGGGGAGGGGGGGGTGGGAGGAGGGATGATCCGTCATGTCATAACCAAGATCAGGGGCGGATCTAGCTTTTTGCTAAGGGGGGGGGGGGGGGGTTTGAC
>JBAMJV010006004.1:0-20138 GCA_037951105.1 Echinarachnius parma
GTCATATTATTTCGGTTGTATTGTCTTTGTGTTTCAGCAGCTTTTATTGCAAATACCAAAAATTACACATAATGGAGATGTTGCCTTCTGCGTTTTACAAAGCTCTTCGTTTGTTTTTTACCGTCACATCGTAGTTTACAAGCCAGTGGTCAAACAGATAAAAGGGTACTTAATCAACAAAAAACAAAGGGAGTTACACACTAATCAAAGTCTTAACATTTCATTTGAAGGTGCGGTCAGCCAAGTCAGATTGTTCCAGATTTTCGTTTTCGCCCCTCGCTCTCCCTCTCTCTCATATTTTTGTTCTTACTTATTGTATTATATTACGAAATAAATGAATGATTAAATAAAGATGTCATAAAAGATGATATGTATAAGTTAGAGACAGTGTGGTGCAGTGGCGTAATGAGCAAAAACATTTGGGGGGCAGAACCAAATCCGTATCACCACCGGATATTGCGAAAGAGCTTTTTTTTTGCTAGGGGGGGGGGGGGGGTTGACCCAATGACGATGCGGAGCATCGTCCACGAGGCGCGAAGCGGCGATTCTTTTGCTATTTTGAACCCCCTTAAAGGGGTATTCCGGGCCTGATAAAACCATTCGTTATTTGAATAAGCAGAATAAGAGGCATAATTGGTGAAAATTTGATCAAAATTGGACAAGAAACACGGGAGTTATACCTATTTGAACATCATGTAGTAATGAGCGATCGTTTCAAAATTGCCGCCATCTGCAACATCATTGACGAGCAACTCGCCATGGCTTTAGTACATGAAAATACACTTATTTCTCATTTTCGTTGCTAAAAAATAAATTTTCTCTGCTTGTTTTCTCGAATTCATAGAAGAATATCGATGGGCCAACCTCTTTGGAATTTGTAAGCTAATAAATTTGCTTTGTTATTAAGAAAATTTAAATTTTATAAAATTTCCATGTAGAAGTCAAAATGGCTGCAGCTCGCAAGTGACGTCACGATCGATAGCAATTGCGAACGATACTAAAAATCGGAGCAAAGTTCATCCTGTCATAACTTTTTATTTTGCTCTACCGTTTTGGCTCAGATTTTCGATCATGATTCTTCATATTCACTTCATCTTATAGCAAACATCACATTTCTGGGGTGGAATTCCCCTTTAAAGGGACAGGTCCACTTTTACAAAACGTCTGAACAGCTTTCAGTTGACGGATGGGGATCAATGTAACACGCAAAAAAAAAATCAGAGCGAACAGCCCTCTAATTTGGATTCTACGAATGAAAAACGAATGCGTCCCTCCATTTAAACTATATATCGGTCAATAAAGGAGTTCAACTGATTTAGCATAATATTACAACAATATAGTACTAATTCTCGTAAAGGTATTGTGAAGCCGACATTTTTTAACGTATGTCACGGAAAAAGATCTCAAAAAGAAAGAATATATAATTACATGTAGTCAGTTTAAGCGATGTTTGGGTATTTTGCTTGGTAAACGCTCACACATTAGTACTTATGCGCGAGTCACGTAGCTAGCGCGGGTCACGTAGGGGTCATGCATACCGATCTGGCACTCCGTGAAATCTATGTACAAACTTACTCACCGGCCGAAAATACGTATGTACCTAATTAACCGACGTCCCTCAGTTTATTCAGTTTTAGGTCTATAACTCCACGAAAAAGAGATTTCAAGCCCTAATTTTTTCAGGCATGCTATTAAATGACATTTCCTTTCATATAAGACAATAACCTCGCAACTTTTGAATTTTGGCTTGCAAAAGTGGATCTCTCCCTTTAAGACAGTGATGTCTTTTTGCTAAGTGTGACGTGGTGTGGCAAGATCGGTAGAGCGCGCGCTTTCTGATCTCGAGATCCCGAGTTCGAACCCAGCACACTCCGTTTGACCTTCAGCAAGACAATTAATCCACATTGCTGCTCTCTACCCAGGAGTATAAATGGGTACTTGGTCGGGTGTTAATTAGCCTTTAGCGCCCGGTGGGCTGCTTGGCTAGTATGCTCCCCAGGGAGTTGAGATGGTGCGCAAGATAATTGTGCGGGTTTGACCTGTACCTGATGACCAAGGGTAATAATAAAGCGCTTAGAAACATTGTATTAGGCGCTATATAAATGTAATATATTATTATTATTAAGGGGGGGTTGAACCAATGACGATGCGGAGCATCGTCCACGAGCCGCGAAGCGGCGATTTTTTTTTTGCTATTTTGACCCCCGTAAGTGATGTTTTCCACATCACAAATTTAACTTGGCAGCCCAAGGGGAGGGGTTTTAAACCCCCTAAACCCCCCCACCCCGTAGATCCGCCACTGCGAAGGAGCGAAGCGACTGAGCGGGGGGGGGGGGGGGGGGGGTGTCCCCCCCCCCCCCCCCCCCTCCCACGGTAGGGAGCATTTTGCATCTTTGCACTTGAAACTGTGCAATCTGGTCCATACATGTACCTGGAAAGGAAATTCTGACTATACGACATTTAGTATAATGTGCGTTACCCGGGGGGGGGGGGGGGGGGGGGGGGGGGGGTACTCAGATTATAGTCGGACGGGGTTGTGCGGCTGAGACCTCCCAATCCTTACCCACATCCAAGGGTCCTTTTGCTGTAAATAGGTACTCATGTCTATGGATTTTTTTTTGAAAAATGGACCCATGTCTGAGGATTTCGAACTTGAAATATTACATTTTCAAGCTGTAATATAAAAGAATGGCCAATCATTTTGCATTTTTTGGATACTTTTTTGTATTATTAGTGAACTGTACCATACTACAGGGGCGGCGCCAGGGTATTTTCCTAGGGAGGGCGAAAGTGTATACATTGAGGGTGCGAAGCGACCGAGTGGGGGGGAGGGCAATTTTTACACTAGAATGGAGCTATCTGGTGCATATCGGAGGTGAAATTCTAAATTTTTCAAATGATTGAAAACAGTGAATAGTCTTCAAATATGATGCGGTAATTTGCATACATATTAATAATGCGAGCGAGCGGAGCGAGCTTGAAAATTTTAGCAATTTCACAGCGAAAAAATTGCAATTTGTTTCAATATTATTGTATGGGTATATTCGTTTTTATTACTTATGATATGGCGTTATGAAGGGTAATATATAAACACACGAGGTTGTGAAATATCATTTATTCGAGCGAGCGGAGCGAGCTTGAAATTTTTAGCAATTTCACATCGGAACATTTTTTGTTTCAATATTATTGTATAGGTATCTTCGTTTTTACAATTATGGCGTTATGAAGGGTAACATAACACCCGAGGTTGTGAAATATCATGTATGCGAGCGAGCGGAGCGAGCTTGAAAATTTTAGCAATTTCACATCGGCTAATCCCAAAATCCCGGAACAATGGGGGAGAAAAGAGGGAAAAGGAATAAATGAAAAAAGGGACCATTGTCTAAGGATTTTTAAAATGAAAATGGGACCCATGTCTAAGGATCTTTCTTGTAAAAGTCACCCTTCCCAGCGGCACATCCCCGTATACCCAATATACGTGAGTACCCCCCCCCCCCCCCCCGCCCCCGGGGTGCGTTAGTGCGTCATCATCGTCATGATTCTTAACCAGAAGAGGTTATGATTGATTCTTGAAGAAAAACAAAAATGCACCCCCAAAATAATATTCGCAAAGTGACATATTCAGTTCAAACAGTGCATCAAAAGCATTATTTTATGACAAAACATGAACATTGTATTCCAGACGTATACAAGACCGATTCCCGAGGGAGCGAAAAGATAACCGAGAGGGGGAAGGGTGATGGGAGGGTGTGATGGTAGGTGGGTGCACGGTAAAGGTGCTTTTGCAATGTTTTAATTGAAATTATGCAATCTGGTGCATACTTGGGAAGGAAAATTGACTTGACATGAAGTAAGATCTGAGTTTTCTTGTCTAAAGAAATACTCTTTTCTTTCAATCACTTTTATCGAATTAGATAAAAGCCATGATTTGAATTTATTTGGGGGGTCAAGCGCCCCCCATGACCCCCCACCAGTACGCCAGTGGTGTGGTGGCTACTATCCACACGACCAAGTAATGTTGGTGGTGTAAAAATCCTTAAAAAGTTCACTATGTATTTTTTTACTTCAAGTTTATTTTTTATTTGCAATATATTAAGTATTATATATATATAATGTTTATGTATTTAGATGATTAAGTATTTATATCTTAATTTCTATAATTGAGTATTCATGTATTTGTGTTTCCATTTATTTATTTGTTCATTTATTTTCCATTTATTTATTTATGTCCTCTACTTGGTTTAATAATGCATGTATATATCTATGTATTTCATGATGACCTTACTTATTTATAAATGTACCAATCGATAAAGTGTTAAAAAGTTCTACTTTTCCTTTACCTCACCAACGCATAATTCAGAGTGGTGTTCGTCTAGTCTCATTCCAGCCGTTGTCAATCACGAGGACGACGATAACGTGACACAGGACGCCTATCCTCATGGCGATAACATATACCTATCGTGTCCAGATGGACAGCAGCTGCTTGGACCAGCCATCGTTAGTTGCTATGACGGCTCGATCGGAGACTACGAGGTCATCACTTGCCAAGGTTTGTGATAATATATATAATTTGTATTGTTATTATCCTGTTGTCGTCATAATTGATCGTCATGATGATTTTGTTTGATTGATAAAAATATGGTAGGTGGATGAATGAAACAATGAATTCATAAATTAATTGATGCATTAATAAGTAAATGAATGAATGAATGAATGAATGAATGAATGAATGAATGAATGAATGAATGAATGAATGAATGAATGAATGAATGAATGAATGAATGAATGAATGAATGAATGAATGAATGAATGAATGAATGAATGAACGAACGAACGAATGGATGGATGAATGATTGATTGATTGAATGAATGATTGAATGAATGAATGAATGAATGAATGAATGAATGAATGAATGAATGAATGAACGAACGAACGAACGAACGAACGAACGAACGAACGAACGAACGAACGAACGAACGAACGAACGAACGAACGAACGAACGATTGATTGAATGAATGAATGAATGAATGTATGAATGAATGAATGAATGAATGATTGAATGAATGAATGAATGAATGTATGAATGAATGAATGAATGAATGAATGAATGAATGAATGAATGAATGAATGAATGAATGAATGAATGAATGAATGAATGAATGAATGAATGAATGAATGTATGAATGAATGAATGCATACATGGATGAATGTTTTAAGTTTTCTGAAATTTACTAGACTCTAGCATTAATGTAAAATAAATTAATAAAGGTATGCATAATGTTAATTAATTGTCGACATCATAATTGTCTGTACCACTATAACTTCGCGCACCAAGCGCATATACCTGTTGTATTCAAGTTTTATGTAATAAATCTACAAAGACTAAACAAATAATTACACTTTACTGCTTTCGTAAGATCAGTTCGATAGAAACAGAAGCCTTGGCCGTGCACGGAACATCTACCAATTTTATAACTTTGCAACAAAAGAACAAATATTTACTTCCCCGTGCCGATGAGTTGTGTAATTTAGCAGCAAGCTACGAAAACTGAAACAAAGATAAAACATGACTGGTATGCCGCTTATCAGTATAAACCAACACTACAGGGTTTTAAGATACGTACGTGCAAAGGAACATTTGTGATATTGGAGTGGCTGTATAGTGTAATTTGTCTTTGAGTAGAATTGACCGAAAAAATGTAGGGCGGGTATAGTTATGATGTAACACTGGTACGAATTTCTTTGACATAGATATCAAGCATTATTACATTAAAAACTAATAAGCCCCACTAATTAATGCTGTCACATTGACGTTTGCATGAGATATTTGTCACCCGACTGTTTTTCTTCCAAATACATTTGATATGTTGGAATGTTAAGCCCTCCGCACACAGAGCCGACTCGACCCGATCCGACTGGTTTTCAATCGGTTAATCAGCTCAGTTATACGTTGTCTCAGGATTCCTGTTTTGCCGGTCAAGAGCCAGTCGGAGATCATTCGAGGCCGATTCAATGTTGAATCTGCTCCGACCGAGCGAAACCGACTCTAGCCTGACTGTAGCCTATCCGATATGCGTCTGAGCTTTCTGGCAAGTACTAATCGCGTTATGGAGACGAAAAACCGGTGATCTCGAACCCGATGCGCGGAGCGCATCCGCCTATCATCAGTCATTTACTCATCATTATTCATATATGTTTATTGTATGTATGACGTGAAGTAACAGAGTCGCTTGTACCGACCTCAATTTATGGCCTAAACTTTAACCCATTCCCTTCATGATTCTGAAATCGCCATAAACTTTGCACTCAGACCAACCAGTTCCCGTAGTCAGAGATAAATTGTGTGAGAGAGAGAGAGAGAGAGTCGCATAGCGCATGGCGCACTGTGCTGTGTGAGATTGTGTGTGACTGTGTGTAACTACACGAGTTCTCTGACCGTACCACTGCATGCACTGCAGAGTTCGTATGACGTTACAGCATCATCGCTCATTGGCCTATTTTGGTCCATGTCACATAAATATTCATGAAATAGCTTTGCGGGGGGTTCGTAGAAATGCTACGAAGAATCAATGTAAATCAATGCAAATAAAGAAAATAAAAACTTTTCACGTTCATCACTGGTGATAGGCTTCGCGCTGCACGCTCAAACTAGGCATATCGCGGTTAGTACACTGCCGGTAGAACCTGCCAGACAGCACGATGCCTATTAGATAGGCTAGCCTGACTGAAAACCAGTCGGATCGGATCGAGTCGGCTCTGTGTGTGCGGTGGGCTTAAAATGTTGGAATGTTCGTTCTTTATTCATCAGCTATAAAACTGGGCGTACTAGTTCAAGTCAACATCATGACTAGCAAACACTACTTAGTTTTAAGCCCTCTGCAGACAGAGCCGACTCGACCCGATCCGACTGGTTTTCAGTCGGATCGGCGCAGTTTTCAGTGCCTCACGACACACATTTTGCCAGTCGAGAGACAGTCGGATGCAAGTCGGGGCCGATTCAACACGATGAATCGGCTCCGTCTGACCGGGCCCGACTCTATATTAGCCTGATTGAAACCAGTCGGATCGGGTCATCGGCTCTGTTTGCAGAGGGCTTTAGTGATGTTTAAAGTTAGGCTTTTTATATTCATGAAATTCACAAACAGGTTCACTGTATACATTCAACAAGGATAATACATTTTTGGAACTTGTATTTCAGGGATCTACTTTTTAAGCCTAGTTGCACCTATTATAGTGGGTCTAATTACAAACTGAATATAACGCATAATCTTTATGAAAATATGGCTTAAATCTTGCACAGTCTGTTATTGCTAATAATAGCAAAACATTGTTCATTAATTCCCATTAATTGTTTTATGCTTATAATTTGAAAAAGAATTAATAGCAAAATCAGTAAACACAGAAATGCACCCTGTCTGGCTAAGATATATTGTAGCAAAATGATCTTTATTATTTACAAATGCAACCAACTAGGGCTATTTGACGCTTTGATATGATAATACATTTTTAATGATGGTTTACTATACACACTGCTTTCAGAATACATTATTGTTTCAATATGGGTTGGCCTACAACATTATGGATAGAAAATGTAACAGTATGTTTGCATTGTAAACGACATTTATGCTCTCGATAGACACATACTTTATATAGGTGTGTTTATCTGTTTATCTTTAATCAACATGTGTTAAACAGTTCTTATTTGGTACGCACAAACCATGACTGAAATCGGCACCTGATACACATCGCAACATACAAATAAAATACACCATGGACAAATAAGATATATATGCCTGTACATACGTTTAATGATCATGATCGTAGGCGTATAGGAGGCGGGGCTGTAGGGGCTGCACCAACCCCACCCCCGTGAGTTTTGAAAACGGTTATATTTGGGGGCAAACATCACCTCAAGTTAGGGCAAACCATGCCATATTCGGGCAAAATTATATTTTCATTCGGGCAAAGTCGTTCTATGTTCGGGCAAACTCGTGTCATATTCGGGCAAATAATGTCTTATTCAGGCATACTCATGTCATATTCGGGCAAACTCGTGTTACAATCGGGCAAAGTCGCGTGATTTAGGGGCAATATAACGTCGTTCGGGGGGCAAAAAAGCATCTTTTAAAAATAGAATCAAACTAAACCATCAAAAATTTATCATTTTGGGGCATTGAAATGGCGAGGATCTTATTATTTTTTTAGCGGGAAGGATAATTATTCTGGCATAAGACCTCAACCCCTCCTGAGAAAAATGAGCAAGTTCGCCCATGATCACGATGTCCAATCCAGAGATAAGTTAGCCCGTGTGAGTCAATCCCTGGTGGGCATCAAAGTAAATCCAATTCGCCAATAGTACGGATAAACAAATCAGAATGATTACTGATAATGATACTATTGTATTTTACTGCCAAAGTAACATTGTTAGCGGCATTAGAAAAGCATTAGAATGATAACCGCCCCCGCTATATTATGTCAAGCATCGAGGATCCTAATAGATTAAATTGAAATCATTTTCAAATACGCTTACTTGTCACATTTGTTTTGTAAGTGTACTACTGTACTAGTCTGAATGTACATACGGCATCAGCATAAGCATAATTGTTGCATCCTATATATAAAAAATGCTTCCCCGATAACTTTTATACAATGTATTAAAATTGTATATTATCTTTCTTAATTATGTACACAATTTTATTTTAGTCCAGAGCTCTTTCCTCGGGAGGACATAATGTGACAATATCGATAAATTTGACACAGTGTATATTATAGCGAAGATCGTTATTAGTGTTTCCGTTTTTAGAGGGAAAAAATATATATATTTCGTAGAATACATACATGTATGTACGGTCCAGTGTGTATTGAATTGCTGTAAATAAAGAACTGAATGTATCGCCTAAATATTACCAACAATAAGACATGCATGATTGTCCTTTTTATTCACCCAGGAGGCACCACGACTAGTCAACCAACCACGCCAACCCGACCTATTACAACTGCGAGTGCGCCCTCTACAACCAATCAGCCAGAAAGAACCTCAGTCATCTTCCAGACAATACCTATCACCGCGGTAACCGATATAGACATAACTAGCGCACTTCAAGATGGCGCTACGACCGCGTTGACAACTCAGCTCCCTGATGACGTCACGGATACAGTGACAGACGAGGATGCTGCAACTGTACTCGTCACGGACGCAACGGACACACCGGACCTCACTACTGAAGTCGTTACTGGTACACTGATTTATACGGACCTTGCGACGACAACTGAATTGCTGGATGCGACGCCTGCTTCCACACTGGAAGCAACTGATGCAACGACATTATACCTCGATGGGACATCGACGAAATCATATCAGACAGATGAAACAGGCACTTTGACTCAAACCGAGCTCATTACAACTCACTCCGCGGTCATTACATCAATGTCAACTGATGTTTCTGCAACTGATATGCAAGAAGTCACATCTGTATTCACAGTTGTAGCAACTGACAAAGAAATTTCCTCTACCAACCTTTACACTTCAGAAGCAACTGAACTTTCAACAATCAAAGATTCCCCTTCTACCTCGCCAGATGGTGCTACGGATATCTCAACAGTAACTGAGATGGACGAAGCAACTTCTGTCTTCACATTGCTAGCCACAGATGCTGGTACAATATCATCGGTACCTTCCACCACAGAGATAACAGAACGCGCAACAAACACTGGCTTTACTACGACTGAAACAGAAGACACATCAACAGAATCAACAGATCTGATGACAGACGTAGTTACTGAAGAAAACGAATTGACTTCCGTGTTTACGGTAGAAGTGACTAACAAGCAGGCTACATCAACTATGCCTTCTGTCACAGACACCACTGATACAGATTCACCTGCAACATCAACACCTCAGACAGACTTAGTAACGGACGTTGATGAAGCGACGTCTGTTTTCACGCAGCTGGCAACGGATGCGAAGACAACATCACTGGAACCTTTTACTACAGAAGCTTTCGATTCAACAGACTTAACTGCATCATCAACTCTTCAGACAGACCTGGTTACGGACGTTGATGAAGTGACGTCTGTTTTCACACAGCTGGCAACGGAACCTCTCACCACAGAAGCTTTCGATTCAACAGACTTGACTGCATCATCGACTCCTCAGACAGACCTGGTTACAAACGTTAATGAAGTGACGTCTGTTTACACAAAGCTGGCAACGGAACCTTTCACAACAGAAGCTTTCGATTCAACAGACTTGACTGCATCATCAACCCTCCAGACAGACCTGGTTACGGACGTTAATGAAGTGACGTCTGTTTTTACACAGGTGGCAACGGAACCTCTCACCACAGAAGCTTTCGATTCAACAGACTTAACTGCATCATCAACTCTCCAGACAGACCTGGTTACGGACGTTAATGAAGTGACTTCTGTTTTCACAAAGCTGGCAACGGAACCTTTCACCACAGAAACGTTCGATTCAACAGATTTGACTGCATCATCAACTCTCCAGACAGACCTGGTTACGGACGTTAATGAAGTGACGTCTGTTTTCACACAGCTGGCAACGGAACCTCTCACCACAGAAGCTTTCGATTCAACAGACCTGACTGCATCATCGACTCTTCAGACAGACTTGGTTACGGACGTTAATGAAGTGACGTCTGTTTTCACACAGCTGGCAACGGAAACTTTCACCACAGAAGCTTTCGATTCAACAGACTTGACTGCATCATCAACCCTCCAGACAGACCTGGTTACGGACGTTAATGAAGTGACGTCTGTTTTCACAAAGCTGGCAACGGAACCTTTCACCACAGAAACTTTCGATTCAACAGACTTGACTGCATCATCAACCCTCCAGACAGACCTGGTTACGGACGTTAATGAAGTGACGTCTGTTTTCACACAGCTGGCAACGGAACCTCTCACCACAGAAGCTTTTGATTCAACAGACCTGACTGCATCATCAACTCTTCAGACAGACTTGGTTACGGACATTAATGAAGTGACGTCTATTTTTACAAAGGTTGTAACTGAAGCGGAGACACCGTCACTGGAGCCATCCACCACAGGATATTTCGCATCTACAGACAAAATGTCTTCGACTTCGACAGATTCAGAGGATGCTACGGAAGTTCAAACTGACTTGTTAACGACACAAATTGACATGACTTCTGTATTTACGATAATGGCGACTGATGGTCAGGAAGCATCCACAGGACCTCCGGCGACAGGTACAACACACATTATGACGGATACCTCGTCGACAGACTATGGCACGACGGACCTTGATGAAGTAACATCTTTAGTAACACTGATAATCACGGACTCTGACGATACATCGTCAACAAGACCGCCTGCAACACAGGAAACAGACTTCCAAACAAGAACGGAACTCCTCGTAACCGATGCAGAGGCTTCACCTACAGTGTCCTCGGAGTATTCAACTGCAACCGACATCGACGAGACCACATCTATCGTTACCGCAGTTGTAACTGGCGTGATAACTGACGTGATAACGATGTCTACACAAGTTGATGATTTCGGCACAGCGGTTGTTACGGATGTGGCTGACACCACGGTTTCCCCTACAACAGTGGCGGCGACAACTGACGTCATCGAGGTGACATCCATCTTCACAGAGTTACTGACAGATATAGAATACATCTCTACGGAATCTCCTACGACATATGGAGACACGGATACAGATAGCCCTACGACGGATACTGATGATGGTGCCACGACGGCGTACACGAATGTCGTGATCACGGAGGAGGTCGAAGTCACATCAATTTTCACCGAGATCGTGACCGATGAGGTGACGCGTGGTACGCCTCCTACAACCGAGAGTGGTGTCGACATGACCACGAATGTGCATAACGTCACTACCATCGGTAAGTATACTTTTCACTCAGTTATCCGGTCATTGATCAACTCATCTTCACTTTAAATACAAAGTGTTGTGGAAATGCATCCATTTCAATCCAATTACCATACCGAATAGGGATGGTAATTATGGAACCTTGTTTACTTAGGTCGAATATCCCTTAAATAATATTCCCTTTGATGTTATGCAAATTACCATTACATATTAACAGTAAATGTATAACATACTTTTTCCATAATTCGGGTAACTTCATATTCATTCATCTGCAACCAAATTTCCACAGCTCCTAACATAGTTACTACTCTACGAGCGTTGATTTCATCTGCGACAGCAAATTTGAATGTTCTTTTTTATGCTGAACACTGAATTATCTTACTCTTGAAATAATATTATTACAGGTTCAATCACATGCTTGTCAAAACCTGTACTTCAAACACAAATTCTCGAAATCCCCGAGAAAATACACAATAATTATGCGAATATCTGCATTGGATAAATAAAAAGACATGTTATCCAAGTTCGATTATTCCCTACTACTATGAGAAGGTATCCATATCAGTATCCAGTATACTGAGCAATATACAGTCAAACCTGTGTATAGTGACCACCGTATAGGGAAGTAAGACAAGTGGCCACTGTAGGCTGGTGACATCTATAGACAGGTTCATTCCGTTGTTTTTCTCTGCAGGGTATTATGTTTAGTGGCCAATAGAGGCATGTTGGCTGCTATAGACAGGTGGCCACTAAGACAGGTTTGACTGCTAGATGTTTCAATCCCCATGGTGTTAACACAGGGTCTACCAGGATCCCGTAGGCAGCGGGTTCCTTGTACAGAACGCTATATAAGCCATACAAAAATTAAAAAAATTAAAAAATGCGCTTTTCATCTCTGGAACTAATTCCACAACAGATCCGTGCCAGGACTACTGTGACCCTACCAGCGAGCGGTGTGATCTAGGGGAGAACGGTCCCGTCTGCGAGTGTCTACCGGGGTTCTACAAGCTGTCTCCCGACACAACTTGCATAGGTGAGACAACTTCTATAGCTACATAACTTTTGTTTCTCGTGTTATTCGTGTTTTGCTGTTGTTGTTGTTGTTTGTTGTTATTGTTGTTGTTGTTGGTGTTGTTGTTGGTATTGTTGGTGTTTTTGTTTTTGTTGTTGTTGCCGATGGCTTCGGCTTTATTTATTCCGGTGGTTTAATAGTAGTGACGTCTCCTGACACAACATGCAGAGATGCTCTCTTAATTCCTAAGATTGAAAACTCAATCTATTAGATTGAATTTTCAATCTGCCACAGATTGCTGTCAGGGACGAATCTAACCAGATTGAAAGTCAATCTATCATTAGATTGAAAATTTTCAATCTTCAATAGATTGAGATTTGAATCTATTAGATTGAGAATTTCAATCTATTGTCAATCTAAAATTAGATTGAAATCTTCCAATCTTTGGCAAAGATTGAGCTATTCAATCTAATAGATTGAAATCTAGATTGAATTATTAGATTGAAAATTAATTCTCAATCTTGTGTTGGATTGAAATCTAGATTGAATTATTAGATTGAAAATTAATTCTCAATCTTGTGTTGGATTGAGTTCTCCCACAAGCAGGGATGTACATTCAAACACTATGGCCCGAATTCACGAAGGTTTAAATCCTCATTTACATAAGCCATGGTCTAAAATTAGCATAATTCATCGCAGATTTAAACCATGGGTTAAATTTAAACCTCCTTCGTGAATTTGGGCCTATAACACATACAGAAACACATACATACATATGGACATGTGATAAAACAGATGTGACACTAAATATCAAGCTAAAAATCATAATTTTGTATATTTTATTTCAATGTTGAACTTGCAGGTCTTGCAACAGTCAGGAAGTGGTACAATATACATTTCTTAAGAATTACAATTAAATCAGTTAAATTACCACAAACAAAATGGAATCTGTTCTTTCTTCCCATTGATAAAGAAAAATCATAATTACCATTACCAATAAGAAATATACCATCATCATTAATAATATTCACTTTACAATAATAGTCCACACAAACAGTACTTTTGAATATTACATAACAGGGAAAACATTATCATCAATATAAATTAAAATTCAGTGGAAATTCCATGGGAATTCATAATTTTGTAAAGCAAAAACTAGGTGTCTTTAATTGATTTCTAGTTTCTTCTCCAGAAAACGAAACAAAAATCCTCTTTGTAGTACTAAATTATAGGTTTTGACACTTTTATAATGCATATTTTGAACATCGTTGCAACGTTTTAACAGATATAATGTCTGTATTTGGCACCTATAGTATACTGTTGTTAAATGGCGGTGGAGGGTATAGCACGGAATATTACATCCCGAGGGATTTTAAATGCTATTGAGGGAAGAGTAAATAAGTCCCGAGACGAAGTCAAAGGAACTTATTTTCTTCACGAAATAGCATTTGACATCCCGAGGGTAGAAATATTCCGTGATTTTCCCCAACAACAAATTTAACAACTGTTTTATCATCTGACTTGACTTGCAGGGGTGTAATATACCCATGTGCTATCCAAAAATAGAACACGGCAGCGGCATGTACTGTATTTACTAAGTCAGGTGATAATATATAATAGCTGTATTGATTTAATTACTGACACTCTTTAAGCATGGAATGCAGTCTAAAATTGATTGAGATAATCAGAACAAATATAATAGATGTTATCATATTACAACAGTACAAAATTCCATTGAGTTGCACATAAAATTTAATATCGTATTTTCTATTCTCTATAATTATGTTTGGACTTGCTTTATTGCACTAGCAATAATAAAATATATACATATTCAAATATCAATCTTTACACTGTTCCTGGATGGCACTTTATCCGTACAACACTGATTGTCAAAAGATTAGTTTTGGTTAGTAAATTAGTTAGTAAATGACGCAAACGGCTTCAAAAAGTAAAGCTCATTCTTCAGTTTCCAATGAGCTCTGTTTATTTCTCCCGAGTCCGTGCCTCTCTCCTCGAAGTACACACGGACTCAGTGCTCAGTGTTGTGAAGTGCGCAAAAGCTTACCCAGTTAAAAATAGTCAACTGCAGTGAAGCATCCATGCGCTTGATGATCTTAAATTTATATGGATTATATTAGCATATTTTCGCTGTACTACCATTTTTCAGTTTCCAATTAGTTCTGTTTCTTCCTCTGAGTGTGAGGCCACCCCTCTTACTTAGTAGTACCATCTTGTGGATGCATTTTGCGCAGTATGAAATACACACAGACTCAGTGTTGTGAAGTGCGCAAAAACTAGCATAGTCCGAAATAGGGAACTGCAGTGCAGCATCCCCACGCATGATGATCTTAAATTTGCCACTAAGAAGATTGATAATGGTAATACATCTTGTCGTATTTTATCTGGGCTACCATCTTTCAGTTTCCGATGAGTTCTGTTTCTTCCTCCGAGTACCAGCGATTGGTCAACAGTCTCATCTGTAAAAAAAAACATGAAAACATGAAATCAAGATTATAAAAGACCCCATGAAGATATTTTGGTACTAAAATGTTTGCTTCACACACATCAAAGTGCTCAATACGATTTGTCAACTGTCTCATCTGCACTCTCCCGGCACTGATTTCGTTTATAACAACAAAACATTGACAAAATCAAGGTTAATAAGGTCAATGAAGACATTGTGTGGAGATTTACTTCACATACACCAAAAAGTCAATTTACGATTGCTAAATTGTCTAATCTGCACTCTCCCTGCACTGATTTCCTGTAGAACAAGAAAAACCATAAAAATCAAAAATACAAATAATATACATAATTACCCTTAAAATGTCAGTCATGTTTCCCATATTTATGCGACAGTGGTGTAACTTTAAAGTAAGGAAAGTCCCCATACTGTATCCCCACCCCCCCCCCCCCCCCCCACCCCATCTACAAACAAATTTAAGTTTGATTATTTTCCCCTTACCTTATTTGTGAGTCGTCTGGTGAAGAATGGTGTGAGGTATTTAGTGTCCCACCTAACGAAGCCCTTCAGCCCCGGCCTCTCATAGTTGACTTCATACTCCCCCTCTGTCAGTTCAGACAGATGCTCCGTATTTAGGGCACTTCCCTGTAATAAATAAAACAAAAATAGATTTACATAGATGACCTGACACTTATTCTCCATCAGTTGAGACAAGTTGCTCAGTATTAAGGGCACTAACTAGAGATGGATACAATCAAATCAATCTAATTTGGAACCAACTGAGATTGAATTTCAGGTATTTTGTGTCCCACCTAAACATAGACAATTACAAATTATCTGGTGGTGGAAGTCGTTTCCATTGCTTCATGCACATAACATTCCGGCGGATAGAACAACGTACATCGCCTGACAAGGAATGGACAAGAAACGCATACCAACGGAGACAAATGAATTGGAAATGTTGCTCTCCGTCAGGCATCCGTTTACGCTATCCAGTGATATGTGACCGGGCCTTAAAGAGGACCCACTCATTATTCAACGATTTTGATCAGTATGTTCTACTGACGACGATCAGATCATAGTGATCAAGACAATGAGCAAAGTCCACCTTCAAAGAGATAATCATTCATTATTGATCTATTATCACCAATTATTATTTGTATTACTATCTATCCAGCTAATCAGTTTGCACATGATAAAGGGTTTACTGGTACCAATCAAATCTAACACCTTTTTTTACAGAACAAAACTATTTCTTAGAAAAGTAAAAGTAATTGCAACTTACCATTTCCTGTCTTGCTCATTGTCACCTCCTTCTTAGGCTTACCCGTCTTAACACCTACACTGGAGACAAAAGGCAGAATAATAAATAATAATAATAATAAAATAATACTGCCAGATTCGATAGCTCGCGGCTTCATCGACTTACATGTTATTACACTTGCCTTTATATTGGACAAGCAGTTTTCAGCATTTTTTTTACATTTAATAAAATAATACAACCAAACCAAAATCAAATCAAGTACAGAGAATTATGAATTTATCCTTACAAGTGGTTGAGAACCAAGCCCATAGCAGATCTAAAAAGTTAGTCAAAAAGTTAAGGTCTTTCCCATGTAGCACGATTCCACAAAACTGGTTGAATGTTTTTATAGCAATGAAAGCTACAGAAGGAGGAAGCTCAAACATTTATCTTCCTTCTCAATTCTATGACTGTCAAGTACCTGGCTGGAAGGCAGGAAGGATCATAGCTTATGATCTCTGGGATGGCACCCCGCTGGCTTCAGACCCACAGGCTCCTGATCATCAGAGCCACAATGACTATTTATGTCACTCTTCTTTTCACTCGTTACACAAATGTATACAATGTTTCACATCAAATCACTGAAATACAGAAAAGGTACCTGGACACTGATCTGTTTTTCAAAGTTCATCAATGATTTTCCAGTTAAACCAATCGTTTGTAAATTAATCCTCATAAAATTACAGACTTTTATTTCCTTTTTCTTTTCCAGAAACCTAAACATTATTTGTTTTAAACTATGAATGTAATATAATTACCTTTAATAGTGGTAATGTTGAGCCACCAAGACCAACCAAAGTGAACAGTTTTATGACTAGTGTTGTCGTCACCAGAACGTGCCTTGTATCATTGGCATTTTGCCAAACTCTAAGTGCATACTTAGAGCGTACGCAGTAGCTCCTCGCAAACCTGTCAACAGAAAAATATAGAAATCTTTAATTAGTTTTTCTAATGATACAATTATTTACTGAGGACTTTTTAACACTGAAATGTACTTACATAAAGATATCGATCAAAATTATATTGTACTTTTGACTTTTACTTTAATTCCACCATGTCATTTCATTACTCATTTGAAAATATTTTGGGCCTTTCATTGTTAAATAATTGAAAATCAGATTGAATCTCTTTGTAAACAATTGGAAGGAACAATTATACATTTGCTATCCATCTAGAACTAGAAGGTGAGTGTCAGACATTATACTTTGTTCAGGCTAATGCAAAATTGTATAAATTAAAAGGAAGAAGAGGATTTGTACAATTACAAAATTAATGTGAATGGTAAGGCATACAATTACAAATGCACATACCGTGGGTGCTAGAGAATCCGGCCAGTCACACACAGCACAGATTAGCACAGTGCGTCATTGACTTTGTACACGCACCGTGCGCGGTGGCCGGATTCTCCTGCACTGCGATAAATTGAACCTTCATGCATAAAATCGAGCCGTGCGGAAACCCGCTTTGCCGTTAAGCGATAATTTTGTATCAGCGAAGGCACCGTGATATTACGGCCCTATTACGGTCCCATTGGTGTAAGTTTCTACCGAAATGAACTACTGAGCGTAGATTTACGAAAGCGAGAATAAAGATTATAAAAATTGAAATCTCACATTATCGTGAACATAATAAAAAATAACAAATTTTGGAGTTTAAAGACTTTCAAGCGATTTTCTGGATAACCAGGACTCAGGAGGACTACAGAACAGCAAGATACATGTATTTTAACTTTAAGGGCAATATGCAGATAAATCGTTTGGTATAAGTTTCGAACTTTCGAGTCGCATGTTCTGTGAATTCTCGGCAAATCTAATTTCAAAGGCAGCCCTGTCCATTTTTTGGCCGGATTCTCCCCCCGGCCGGGTTCTCTAGCCACTACGGTACCTGGCATTGCCTGGCGTAAACCAGGGTCCAGGGTGACTAAGTTTGGCCGATGCTGATGGGGCGACTTTTCAAAAAGTGTCCAAATTAACTTTCATTCATATTATTATTAATCATTAAATAAACTCTTCAGTCATGCACACACACACACTGACACAGACATTGTCACCGACTACAACAGTCAACTCATTCATATTAATTATCAGATCTAAATAGTATAAAATCAACTCTTGACTTCAGTCACACACACACTGACATAACTCTATAGAACGTTAGCGCGGATGCCAATCGTATCCGATTTCGGATACGCCGTATCAGATTTGTGCCGATATTTTATAACCAATTGGCAAGCATTACTTCCATTAAAAGTTCGGACTAATGTATATTTACATATGTATAAAATACTCACCTTCAAACATCTAAAGGGTACCGTCACCGCTAGCCAGTCCAGTCGGGAATTCCCACTCTAACACGGCTTTGCGATCCGTCGTCGCCATATCTGTCGTTGTCGCGCGCGTCGAATCGAAATCTTCGAAATCGAGTCGATGCGAATTCTAAGTCACGTGATAATGTTCTGAAGTTTGATTGGTTTACGTTTTCAATAGATTGAAACTTTGTTCAATCTATTACAGATTGAGAAAACCCGTCGATCTAAAAGTCGTTTTTCTATCGTTTTTCGATCTATCCTCAATCTATTAGATTGAAAAATATTTCAATCGCTTGATAGATCGACATTTTCAATCTTAGGAATTAAGAGAGTGATACATCTTCTTTAGCTATTTTTGTTTTGTCGATGTCGCTGTTTTTACTGGTGGCGATCGCTTTGGTTATTCCGGTGGTGTTGTGGTTGCCGAAGATGTGATTGTGATGGTGGTGGTTAATGATGGTGTTGATCGTGATTCGAAGCTGCTAATGGTGGAGATGGTGGTCGTGGTGGCTTTACTTCATGTGGTGTTATAGGTAGTGGAAGTGGTAGTGGTGGCGGTGGTGGTGGTGGTGGTGGTGGTGGTGGTGGTGGTGGTGGTGGTGGTGGTGGTGGTGGTGGTGGTGGTGGTGGGTGGTGGTGGTGGTGGTGGTGGTGGTTGGTGGTGGTGGTGGTGTGGTGGTGTTGGTGTTGGTGGTGGATGTATCACCGTAGCGATAATGGTACACGGTGATAGTTTTGGAGACAGTGGTGATTATGGCGATGGTGCATCTGAATCTGCGCTTCCAGCACATGTAAGACAAAAGTGTTAATACCATTATTACATACAAAAAGAATCGCTTATTGAAACACTGTTCTCATCAATAGCTAATTGTCTAACTTGATATGTTTAATAGATGCCGAACTCTTCGATGTTGTAGTGAGAATCATTGAGATTTCTGGAGAACCGGCTCGTTTCACCGCCGATCTGAAGAACTCATCGAGCGCGCGATACATCTATCTAGAGGAACTCGTCTGCAGCTCTGTAAGTTGTGAAACACCATTTAACTATAAATAGGATTTTTGTGGCATTCTCTACCAAAGCGTGCCCACGACTTGGCATGCATGACTAAATGAACCGATGCTCTATGCAATGTGTATAGAGCATCGGTTCATATAATCATGCATGCCAAGT
>JBAMJV010006005.1:0-27693 GCA_037951105.1 Echinarachnius parma
AACACACAAAAACCCAATACCCACTCTACACCCAATCAAAAACCAAAACCTTCCTTACACAATAAACCCCCTATACATACCAACACCCCAATCACACAAACCAACTCCAAACTACCCCCCCATCCCATACCCCATCCACAACACATCCACACATCAATACACTACAAACTTCACCCACCCCAACCATAACCTCAACCCCCCCATCACAATACAATCCCTCCCAACCACCCTCCCACCAATACCACCTCCCACCCTCCTACCCACTTATAATCAATCAAAAACAAAAAACAAACAAACCCACCTCACTATCAACAAATACCAACTTAAACTTACCACCAACTAACCCCCCTCCCTCCCCCATCTCAAACACCAACCCAACCACCTCCCAATCATCCTAAACTTCACCAACAAATCAACACCCCACTTCCACCAAACAAAACACACTCCCCCCTCACCAAACTCACCCTCCCCCACCATCAAACCCCACCATATCCACCCAAACTCCTCTCCCTACAAATTAATATCCCAACTTACCAACCCAAACCTACCCACCAATCATACACCACAACCCAATCATCAAAACAAATCATCCCAAACAAACCACACCACTAAATAAAACAACCCACCAATAATACCACCTCACATACAAAAACAACACCAAATCAACACCTAACCATCCCCCATACAACTACACTTTCCAACCCTACATAAATACAATCCCACCAACACACCCCAACCAACACTCACCACCCACACATCTCAACCAACACAACCCAACCACCAACAACCCATCCCACTCACAACCTACACAACCCTATCACAAACCAATTCCTCAAACACCTATCTCCCACCTATCAACACTCACTCCTAAATTCAACTATCTTAAACAACAAAATTCATAATTAATCATCACCAAACCTAATCCTCCACTAGTACATTCAAATATAGCAACACTCATCACCAAAATAATACACAAGTACAACCATCAACCACCATAATACAACATACAAGAACATAATAACAAGAGTAAACTGAAAAAATTAAGCGCAACTCACACTAACGATAGGATCGCCTGTTATCGACCAAATTTGACCTGCGAACACTAATTCTTGTTCCTTATTGATCACGATTAGTATATGTGGGGAGTAAACTAATACACACTAATTTCCATTATAGATAGGTCCGACCAGTCGCTAAGGGCCGCCACATCACCACACACGTGATTCCCTGACTACACTTCCGAGCTCAAAAAGCCATTTTCGCCCGGAATACGGCTGTTGTCTGCTCAATCAGTGCGGCTCCGCGCGTATATTTTAGAGTCGGCCGACGTTCGCAAGGCCCGAAACTTCTCTTTGATATAGCGATTTTCCAATGGCGATTGTTGATGTCGCCAGAGCTCGGAAACAGGTCACCGTAGATCGCTCGGGCATCGGCAGGTATTCGATCGATATTCGGGCGGCAATCTGACGGCTTTAGACCATTTGTGGTTTTAAACATTCGGGTGGAGGTCGGAAGAGCTACGGGTCAGTCGCACGGGGTCCTATAATACCGAACGACCCCCCCCCCCCCCCCCCGTATACCGCCATAATTGTTACCAAAGCAAGGCGTGCTTCGAGCGCACATCGTGCTGGACTTCGCCCGAGCCAGACCGGCCATCTCCCGGTTGTCGGACGGGCATTAACATACCTATTTATCAGTTACCGAAACTTGGACTGCGCCGCCCGTATGTCGAGCTGCAGAGATCGCCCGACTACCATTTGTTAAACGGCGGGTTCCGGGCGATTTCTGATCACTAGTGTTCAAATGTTCCGCCCGAGCCCCGTCAATATGTGACAGGGGCGATCTTAAGAGAAACTATACCCGACTCACTGGCGGATCTAGCACTCAGCGACCTCCTGGCGATCGACACATTCGGCTGGAGACCGTTTGATATGAGACGTAGGCATTACGACTATCTAGTTGATAGGTTATACTCCGAATCTTTCAATCGTAAATATCTTTTTTACAAAATGGACTATTGAAAAACCTGAGTGATACATACAAATGCTATGGTATTTTAGTGTATTTTAACCAAAAAATGAGCAAGCTGCACAGTGGTAACGTAACAGTAAGTGAAAACACATGCAATGTAACCACCCACACACTAACAATTACAAAATACACGTTTTTATCCTACCCGTGAAGAATCATACCATATATTGCATTGTAATGATTTTGCAATTGTTTTATTTTTATTTACTCTTTGAGCAATAAAAGGAATGTTTGGAACCCAATTTAATCGCATATAAGCTGCGCGCAAATGCTATGCAATCGCATGTACGCACGTCATGCGGGCTTGTCGAGCGTGTGCCTGCAGTATACTCAGCCCAACAAAGGAGGGCGAGCAAATTAATGGTGAATGCATACCCAATCTGCAGCGGCGTGCGTGAAATTTTCAAGTGATATAATTATCTGCATAAAAGGATACTCTGATTCGAATTTATTCTATTTAAAAAACATTGTTAGATTAGATTGCTTTTTAAACTTTCCCAATACTGCTTTTAGGATTACTCGTAAAAAACTTAGCAGAGGCGACCTATGGCGGCGGCACAGGGGCATATGGCGTGTCATGACCCTCCTGTAATATATTATGTGCCAATTTAATCCTATATCGGGTCACCATGGTATGTACATATTGACTACGTATATAATTTTCCATTTAGAGAAGAATACGGACTGACATTTTACGAATCAAAATGTATTTATCTGTAAATCTACACTCCGATAAAAGATGAGAATAATAGAAACTTCATTTCTGTTTAAGAGCATAACCTCAATAATTCTCGCGCCCCCCATCCCCCTCCTCTCCACCCTTTCACTGGACAAAGCTACGTAACTATTACTAAGGAAACGGTTTTCATTATCGTGACGTGTTCATTTCAATAAATACGTATATTTCACGAACAGAGGAATCTAAATAAATAACATCCACCTGGTCGCTTAATTGGCTTCTTATTGTTGTACGACAGCAACAATTTTGTCAAATAAATGTTTTTATCGACTCCTATGACTACCGCTAATTAACCGGAACTAGTGTCGTTCTTTAAGTCATCACTACATGGGTGTACAGGCCTATTTGTTCATTGGGGCTGACGTTTTTTGCCTAATACCATCTCCCGTATTTTCACCTGCTTGAAAAGGAATTTATATAATTATATGTATATTTTGTATGCATTTATTTGCCAGAATATAACATGCTTTTCCCCGAATATGATTTGAGTTTGCCCTGATATGAAATAGTTTTGACAGAATATGATATTATGTTGCTCGGATTTGATTTGAATTTTCCCGAATATGCCATGTTTTTTCCATAATGTGATATCAGTTTTGGCCGCATGTGACATTCTTTTTCCCAAATATTATATGTGTTTGCCTGAATTCGATTACATATCAGTTTACCCGAATATAACATGCCTGTGTGCAAATGTTCGGTGACTTTTGCCCGAATATGGCCGTTTTGACATATCCAGGGGGCTTCAGCCCCATCAACCACCCTAACCCCCCCCCCCCCCTCCCCCACCGCCACACCAGGCATTCACCTTCTTTGATCAAATGTAATTGACGCCCAGGGATATCGTCAGATACCAAATACTATTACACGATACGACACGTTCTTTAAGGACTTGAAGAAGACTGATCGGTGAGAGAGAAGACACATTCAATATTGAAAATATTTTCTTCAACCAACTTTATCACGTAAGTATGTTTTGATTGAGATTCCATAATGATCCAATAAACGAATTAGACATTATGAGAATGGTGTCCAATATTTGATTAGTATGTAATATCAACGTTATCAACCTATTTATCGGGCAAATCTTAACGCATTGATGACCAAATCAAGACAATTTCACAACAGTCCTTTACAAATGAGCCAGGACTTAGGAAAGACAAATTTAAGTATACGTTATGGTCTGCATGTGACGTGATTAACACGGTGACAGTCGTTCCTTGTATGAACGTTTATATGTATTTGTAAATATTCAAAATGTGATCAATGTTGTTAAAATGTAACTAATTTTGTTTTCGTTTAATGCAGCTTAACTTCTCTTTAGGACGTTGCTATAGTCTCTCATCATGGAGCTCCCAGTGTCAGTTCGCATTCTGCTCATCCTCGCTGTATTCCGCGGTAAGGGTTCGGATGAGATAATTTTTTGAAGAGCTTTATTCCAAAATTCGCTACACCAACTTGTTTCAAATTTGGACAAGGGCAAGTTTCTGTGTTTGTTGGAATGCATAACAATTGGGAATATAAACATTAAACGCTCCTTTTGATAATTTGTAATTTGTCCTATAATTTTGATTACTAGATAGCTACGCCACTAATAAATGGACTGATACAATTTCAGGGAAAGTTGATTTTAAAGGGGACCACCAGGCAAAGAGCAACACATTATTAAATCTTTTGGTACCGTTCTGTGATATCAAATAGATACCCGACATTTTGCAAAGGGTTATGTAATTCATAAACAAAGCAATTCATTTCCACCACTTACGGAACCACTACTATTTCCTGGTTCCATACGGGCCAAACATCTGCGAGTGCGCCAATGCTATTCACGCGTACGCTTGTAGGCAATATAATCCCGGGCGATTCTTTCACTCCTCACGCATTAGTCTTCGCAATTCAGACCGCATGAGCGCATGCTTCAGAATTGTGATGCGTTTTCCAATTATATATTTTTTTCTGAAAACATATTTTTGTGAACTTGTTGATGGAATGGAATACTAATTATGTTACCTTTCTATAATAAGAATATTATGTTTGGGTGGTGGTACCCTTTAATAGCGCCTCTTGGAACTAAGCTCATGATAATAATTATAATCCATATTCGGTTTGTGGGCTGCTTTTCAGTTGCTTGGTAAAATTTCCCTTTATTTCATGTTAATCAGGATTTGTATTTATTTATTTATTTGTTGTATTTATTTTATACTGCAGGGTAGGCCTGTTCAGTTATGCAAAACTGCTTTACCAAAAAATGCCGAGACATCGGTTGTCGAATGTTTAAGTAGCTTAGCATTTTTTTCTCAAACAGTGTAATATTCAACATAATTTTGTCATTTACAGGAACAATTTGCTGCGAAAAAGTATATCGCTCGTTCTGCCGGAGCATCGTTGGACCGAGTGGGCAGCGAGTACAACTGGTTCCCAAACATGGAGAGGCTCTGAAGCCATCACCAAGGCTATGGGGCAAATATCTCCTAGCCAGTTGTCGGCAGTCTGCTCTTTACCAGGTGAAACTTCTTATTCCAGAATTTATTTTAATATGGTAGGATACCGCTGTCAGATTTCGTTTGCTACCGGGTATCGTCAATTTAAAGTTAGGTCGTGTTTTGGTTTCGACGTGTTTCTGGAAATGTTTGTTTATGAGGTAATGAAAACTAATTGTACAATTTGGAGAAAAAACACACAATTGTAAGGACATAACTAACAATATTTGTTGGGTCAAAATCATTCTTAAACAGCTATTATTCATCGAATTCATGATCATGATGATGAAAATATGTATCAAATACTAGTTTTAATTCGAAAACTTAAATCGGTAATATCTTACTACAAGTACAATATGAAAAACATACCTGTGTCATGCTTCTAATGGTAATGCATTTTAATTTACAACACAGTATGGGAGAACCACTACTTTGTTAAAGACGTTTTGTGGATTTGGATTATGTACTAGATCCCTTTTAAACATAACACCCAATCGGTTTCGTTTTTGATACACATATCAATATGTATATTTTGTTAAACTAAACATACTATTGTTCATATTTGGTCAATACCTTTGTTTCTTCCAATCACAGATTGTCTGAGTAACCCCTGCAAGAACAATGCTACGTGTGTGGAAACACTTTCTGGATACACGTGCATCTGTGCATCTTACTATACAGGGGCAAACTGTGAAAATGGTGCGTACTTTATTTGGCATAGATTGAAATTGTCTTTATAGACATTAGCACGACGTATACAATGAGCTGAATAGCCAAATGACAACGCTTCACACACAGACAATTAAATGTACGCTTTAAATACCAACTATCTGACCATGTGAAAGAATATAGTTTTACTAATATGGGATTATACACATATGGCCAAGATACCACCTATTCATTCGTACATTTGCCATTTTAGAAAAACGATCTGTAGATACAAAATGATGTCGCCGATGGTTCTAATTAGAAAAATCCACTCATAGCATGTAAAGCACAAGCAAACCCCGACGCGCTATCGGCTATCTGCAATATTTTCGGCCGGGACAAGTTGTTCGCCGCTCAATATGATGAGTTGCCCATAATTGTCCCCATTTTACAATGTTTTACGATGTAGGGGTTCATAATTTTGTCCATCTGTAATATTAACTCAACTATGTTCATCGATTTGCTTGGCCAACAGAGTGAATTTCCGTTATTTCCCCTAACTGTTTTGGGGCTTTAAGACCATCATTTGAAAGTAAAATTTTGACATTTTTACCCGTTGCCGTAGAGATGATAACATCTCTATTAACTTGGGCACGTCTAAAACAACTTTGTTGCGAATTTGGTGATTTATTATATTATTCCATTATGTTTCAACTTGTCCTGCGGTTCATTCTGATATATCAAGTCCATCAAAGGACATTTATAATCACTTTAAAACAACCGTGATATGTCAAATCACGTGATAGACTATGTACGATCAAGGGCGATCATTTAAAGGGATTTACCAACTCATTGCACGTACTTTCTACACGGGTCTGACGATCCGTTGGATAATTTGACATTTGAACACTTCAATCGTAAATATCTTTTTAACGAAAGGGAAATTTGAAAAACCGAAACCTGTCCCATGATTTGTTTTGTTAAGAAGAATACCACAAGATTTGAGGGAACCGCTAGAATTTCAAGTGGATTTTGAGGATTTGGACATGTTACTAAAGTCCCTTTAAGACCGAATAATTCATATCATCAATTAATTTGCTGTCCCCCAACATGCCCAAAATCAGATAAAGGATGCAGTTGCCTAGCCCAGAGTTGCGGAAAGGAGGGAGGGGGGGGGGGGGGGTGGGGGGGGGGGGGGGGCTCAAACCTGCAAGCGCGTAAGCGGCGGACATTTTGGGCCTGGCGTGTGGCCCTCTGCCTGGGCTCTTTTTTTTTTATATTTGCTATTCAAAAGCCCAACATAATTACAGCACACGGCTAGCAAGAACAAAACAAACGAAAAACTGAGGGTCTACCTCATCCCCTTTCTACGCCAGCGAAAAGTTGTATCACTAATTTATGTGGTTTTACTTGCAGTAACATTGTCCAAATCCTCAAAATGCAAATGGAATTCTAGCGGTTTCCTCGTACCTTGTTGCATTCTTATTAACCAAAATAGCAGGGGACAGGTTTTGGATTTTCAAATTTCCTTTTTGTTAAAAAGGTATTTACGATTGAAGTGTTCACACGTCAAATTATCCAATGGATCGCCAGATCCGTGTACAAAGTAAGTGAAATGAGTTAGTTAATGTCACTTTGCATATTTGCTCATTACTCAGCAATATATTGTCCATGTAACTTGAAGTGCTCACACAACACCCAGTGGACATATTATATAACAACAATATGCATTGTATCAACCACTCATTACTTTTTGCACACCTTAACAAAGTTACTAGATCCCTTTAAGATGAATAAGTTGCTGTGTTTTCCCATCTACACAGATTCACTCCAGCACTGCCCTGCAGGTTGGACACGGGGTCACCGGAAGTGCTACCTTTTCACCCAGCAACAGATGACCTGGCAAGAGGCCAAAGACTACTGCGGCAACTTGACCGAGGTCAGTCAATCTTCTGCTTGGCTATGTCGCAAATTTAACCGATTTAAAGCGATATGCTCAGTGCCACATTACGCCTACCAGAACTTTTACAGAAAGGGATAGTTCAGTTTTGTTTAGAGGGTTTAGAGTGAGAAACACTTTTTGGGGGAGTAAGGTAATACAAAAGAAATTTGACATTTTGACAATTTGAAGAAAAATAAAACACATATTTTGTAAAGGCAGACCGATCATTGTTTACCCAAAATTTCTAATAAATGTGATGACGCACCACAAAAAGAATCAGAAGTCGCTTGGTGTCAAACCGAGAAAAATGAGTTGAAAGTTGAAATTATGAAAAACATTACATGCAAATGTTTGGGGACCAAAATAGTTGAAACTTTCCTGTGTCATGAGGATGTCTATTGTATTATATATCTTTCTGCAACTTCAACCTCTTTGAGTTATAACTACTATTTGTTCCCGATAATTAACAAAATTATCTCAAGCTCAATTTTATCAGAACAGTTTTAATTAAATAGTTGGTTAAAACGTCCACTGCAGGAGTCCAGCAGCGTACTAATGTATCATACGTAATTATGAAGAACATAATTCGGCTGTTAAAATAATTTAAACATTTGTTATCGTTCAAATTTTCTCACTAAAATTTACCAAAGAGTTATTCAAATTGTCGCGTTTCTTAATCATGGGCGAATTCGGTCGTTCAAGTTCACGGTGTATCCAATTTCGTTTACTTGCACCCTATTTTCAATTTAAAGCAAGCAACTCATTATACGTTTTCATTTCCGGACACAGATGTACACACGGTTGCATTCACGTTCACAAGGTCATGACGGTCAGGCAGATTTGGTGTTGCATTCAATTTCATCTTAAAGAACTTAGTTTCTTACTAACCGCATTCAATTTAACCAATGTTACATATTTTCAAAATTGTGTTAAGGACTAAGCGCAACTTTCTATATATGAAAATTAACAACAACGTACACAATATCAATAACAATAAATCATGATCAGAAGTGGCACATCCTATATACTTAATGTATATCACTTATCACGCTCAAATCAAATCGCATTCTTAAATGGAAATTTGAATTATCACAGTTTTCTAAAACAGACAAAAATGTATAATTATCATGGTTAAGGAAAAAAATATTTATGTACAAGTATTTATTTTTAAATTCCACAGAGTTTATACACACAAAGATAACGTTGCAGCGAAAGACGGAACGTGCGTTATATAAGTAGCCACCATTATTATTAATTATGTATTATCAAGCATGTTCTTGTTTGTGTCACTAAGGTTTGGTACGGGGACGCGTTTCGATACCCATCTCTCCTGTACATCGATGGTAATGCTGAGGTCAATGCATTCGCGGAGATAAACCCCGGCCGTTTGTTGAACCAGTGGTTGAATTGCAACGACATCGATACAGAGGGCGTGTGGACCTGCGAAAGGGATAGAGCTGGAACCCAAGGCTTCTACCATAGTAAGTATATAATACCACAGATTACTAATGTAGTATATACAATGTGAAAGGAAAATAATTAATTGTTGCGTTGTTGGGTGAATGAAATGTATGTGATCTGATTTGTCTTCCGAGTTATGTGCGAACACTCAAAGTGTTATTAACTAACTCATTGCACTGACTTTGTACATGATGTACAAGGTCAGACAGACGTGATTATATCAACTAATTAAGATACACTTCAATCACACATATCTCTACAACGGGATAGGCAATTGGAAAACCGAAATTTGTTCCATACCTGGCGATATCCATCCAAACCCAGGCCCAGTCCAGGGTAAAACTTCCAACAATGAGTCGGACAATATCAAGGAATTGCCGGTGTTCATGCACAGCTATGTTCCCCAAAAGGAACTTTATGATGCGGCAGAGATGAACTATTCAACCTCAACCACGTAGTGCTACCTCAGATCGCTTGAAATCTCATCGAAGCGGCCCACTCATCGAGGCATCAAAGAAGGACGCAGAATTTCAAAGCTGTAAAAGAAACATCCCAGCTGGGATCAGAGAACCATTGGCAACCTCATCTGAAGCTGTAAAAGTCACATCAAGACTACCCTGTTAGAAGAAGTATTACAATTTGTAATCATGTTGGTTAAAATGGTAATCAACCACAGATTACTATATGAATCACTCAATTGTGGGTTCAACTTTAATCAACGGCCTGTTGATTAAAATTTAAACTGTGGTTGATTAAAATATGCAATGGTTTATTGGTTAAAAGTATTTGCTCAATGTTGGTTAGAGTGGTGTTGATTAAACTTTAACAATTTTTTAATTAAAACTTTAACCATTTGTTGGTTCTTATGCTTTGTTCAGGGCTGATTCACATGATTGGCTAAAAGTGTAACCATTGTAGGTTAATTCTATTTTGATTCACACAATGTTGGTTAAACTGACGTTGATGTTGGTTACATTTTTAACCAATGTAGGTTAATTATGTTTTGATTGACACGATGTTGGTTAAACTTACGTGGGTTGTTGGAATACAGTAATGGAGGGTGTCGCAAATACGCTGAGGAAATGGGGGTTGGGAGGTCTTATCCCCATGTTTGCAGGTAAGAAATTATTTAAATTGTATTATCATCAATATTCTAAGATTGTAAGGAAGAAGAGAAATAAGGTTCTTGCTCAAATTAAAAAGATGTGTGTCCCGTAGGCTGTAGCTCAACCAGTAACGGATCACCTACTCAAATTGCATCTTTTTAACAATTTGTAATTTTAGAAAACAATCCTCTCGCAAAAGATCAATATTGCCGACGGTTGTAAAAGTAAACGTTCGTCCGCAGAGTATATGAAAAACATACACAAACCCCGCCATGCGTGGCAGATCGGCTAACTACACTAATCAAGCCGGAGAGAGCGGGCGGACTAGCTGTGACCTTTTCACCTAATCAAATCGGCGACGCATTAAACCTACCTTAAAGAGACTTAGTAACATTGTCCAAATCCTCAACATCGAACTGGAGTTCTAGCAGTTCCCTCATACCTTGTTGCATTTGTACCCCTTGACCACGGGAACCGAGTGACTCGTGTAACAAGTCTATGGGGATTTCAGAAACTCGTAAGGAACGGGTTAACACTAAAAGCATGGGACATGTTTTTTCACATTTCTCTTTTGTAAAAAAGATATTTACGATTAAAATTTTGAGATGTTAAATTATCCACTGGATCGCGGAAACCATGTACAAAGTGAGTGCAATGAGTTAGTGAATATCACTCTGCATTTTTGCTCATTACTCGGCGATATAACGTCCATGAAAATTGTACACAACACACCTAATGGACATATCAGATAGCAAAAATATACATTGTATCAACCACTCATCCCTTTTGCAGATGTCAACAAAGTTACTAGATCCCTTTAAAGCAAACCGAAATGGTCGCATTTCATCTATGCTACTTTTTCAACGACACCGAGAGCTTTGATTCGACATATAACTCACTAAACTCACTGATGGCCCATTGATGAGGTTAGACTAATCTAACAAAGAGACGACACACATTTTTGCGGAGTCCCGTACTTACATTGCGGCTGCCATGTGTTACGTTTTTGCCTCATCCTATACGCGCGACCGGAACTAGAACATACCACTAAATACGAATTTCAAGTGGCTCGTTAACATACAGCCTTCAAAACAAATTAAAGGTTGTACAATTTTGGTGAGGCTGAGCTTTACCAACCAAAACCGGCAGAATACTTTTTTAATAAGATTTTTAAGCGAAAAATACGCTCGACTCCCTGGCGGGTTTGAAATTTGGCGACCTCCTGGCGATCCACAAATTCGACCGGAGTTCATTTGATTTGTGATGCAGGCTTAACCAAAACCTGCACAATAACATTACAAACTAATACTTATAACTCGACCATGCTCGAGAGGTATAGCAAATTACAAACGACTAAGTATAAAGCCTGTTATTATTCAAAAAGAGCCATTACAACACAAAAGGGCGCTCTCTAAAAACGCATTGCTTCAACATTTTTTCATACAAAGTTATGCATATTATGATGTTTTCTTATAATTTTTTTAGAATAACAGAGAGATCATCAACAACTTTTTTTAATTTAAAATTTTTGAAAAAGTGTAAGCATTTTACTAATTTTCAAAAAATCATCGAATATATCTGGGCCCCAGATTTATTACGATCGGATATATTTATTTATATTTTAGCCGTTTGTGAACCTATTTTGATAAAATAAAGTTAATTCTGCCATTAAGATTGTATGATTTTTCAAATTAATGTTACACTCAGTGATTAATTATCTCACAAGAAAAGTACTTTGTGCAGCGACCTCTATACCAAAAATGAACTACCCCTTTTAAGACGCATTAGTTCATGAAATGCATCATGGGACTATAGTCAACGGGTAAAGAACGCCTTCACCAGATTTTCTGTCTTGAATTTCATGAACAATTGAAGGGATTTTTACCGTACGAAGGTATGTTTTTTATGAACACGTGTTCAATGCATAGTGGATCATTTGATGAATTGGTATGTAGATAGTGCTTATATTATATAAACTACTTTCCAGTTTGTTGTGAGGCTTGTATATGAGTACATTAGTTCTGAATTATAGTTGCAAGGTGGCAAAAAATGGCCCGCATCAAAGCTTAAAGACGAGGTGCAGACGGCCTCTATCCGTGGTTTACTGCTAAAGCACCGGCATTCAACATCCGAATACAGTTAGTTCGTCTATTTATGAGCATGCATGTTTTATTCATTTCAGACTGGGCCACCAATCAGCCAAGCAACGGTAAGGAAAATGAACATTGCGCTCACATCTGGGGTGATAAATCTCCTGGAAAATGGAATGACGCGAGGTGCACGAAATCTATGCAAGTGGTGTGCCGAATCACCGTGGATTGAAGCTAGCAAACAGTCAATGCGTTTCAAGAAAAGTCTCATCGAAATAGACAGAGCGTCTATTATAATGTATTATACTAAGCTTAAACATATACTGAATACTACAGCTAATTGTAAAGTACGCAACTGCTAGTATAATACAGTTTGTGTATAATAATGTATCTAACTCGACTTTCCTTTCATAAGAAAGTTCCACCCTCTCCCTCGTAATATATTATAAATCTGAAAAATATGAAGATAATTTTCAAGAATATTGATATTACTAATTGATTGGAGCTAAGTAGCACAGTCTTGCTGTAGTAATGTTAACGTTTGTGATGATTATATAAATGCGTATGGTAATGTACTGTATTCACTTTTTCTGTCCTCCATGTCCAGTTATATGGCATGACCCGGACCTGTATTCTGCTTCCTTTGTTCATTTTATTTTGTAATGTGCAATAAAGTGATGACTACAAATGAAAATACTAATTAGTTACCTTATTTAGTGGGTGGGAATAAATGGGAAATTATTTACACCGCCGTATTTATATGAAAGGTGTATTATATTATTCCAAGTCGTTGAATATATACGACAATTAGACATCTGTCTGTATTACTCGGATTATCCATATGTTTTCTTGTGTATCCTTTTGTTCCAAAAGGCGTTAAATCCACTGTACATATACATACAGTTAACGATATCAGAATGTTAGGACACAGTATACAATCAAAATCAAAATATGGAACGTTCCATATTTATATTCCCAAAGGCATGTGTACGAATTTGGACCAAGAAACCTGCTTTTCTCCAAAGTTGAACAAAAATGGAGTTATCGCCTTTTGGAATTAAGCTGTTCAAATATGAATGTTTACAATGATAGCAAAGCAATTCTGAACCCGTCATTAAGGCCCAGAAAATCCATTCGATAAAATAATATACACTAGAAGGTTTTAATTGCAAAATCATGGAAATAGTAACGATATAATTACATCCGACAGTAATGATTATATCTTCAAAACTAACCTAAACTAAATAGTACAGTTCTGGTCAAACACAATTTGTGTAACTAAAACTTGTATTAAGTTATCATGAAATATTGCCATGATGATTGCATGTTAGACAATATTATATACACCACTAAATTACAGGGATATTTTCGAGCAACCGTTATTAAACACAAGAGTCCGCGCTCCAGACATCCTGAGTTTCAACTATCTTAAATAGAAAATGTGAATGTGATATTTGGTTAAAGTAATTAATCAATAGAGAGATCATCCACACAGATTAAACACCATTCGGGCATATTTTCAAAAATTTGAACTATCTATACATAAGTTTTAATTATTGAATCAAGTCAGTCCCGAACATATATTCCGATCGAATTAAGTTATAACCATTTTGCCGATAAGGAATTTAACTCTTGTATCGCATTTGTTTTATTAAAAGTTGTATCTATACGATTGTATTTGTTTTGTATGGTATCGTTTCAAGCATGTTTGTTTTTCATATCAATACCATCATAATATCACGAGTATGTAAGCAGTTGAATTACGATAGAGCTGAATATGGGGAGGATCGAAAGTGAATTGATTATATTGAATTTAACTTGCTGCATCGAGTAATGACTATTGGACATAAGTTTGTGCTGTTTTAACTTGCTTAATTATCATTAAACTTTGGATCATGTACAAGCCTGTGTATTTTCTTTGTGAGTTAAGACCTCTTGCTATAGAGTTGTGTGTAGTGTAGCCGCATTTAGTAATGCATTGATGCTATGACATTTATAGCGTTTCAATATTCTGGTGAGATATTTGTTGTATTATGAATTACAATACCGTAATCATTGGAATACTTATTACTTAAATCGATAGTTGAGTTTTGGTGTAGAGGGCGCTACAATAAATAATTTGTTTGTGAGGTAATGAACAACCGAGAGTCAAATTTGCAAGAGCATACAATTACAATGACAAAATAAACCTTATGTTCAATGACTAAATAAACCTTATGTTCAATGACTAAATAAACCTTATGTTCAATGACTAAATAAACCTTATGTTCAATGACTAAATAAACCTTATGTTCAATGACTAAATAAACCTTATGTTCAATGACTAAATAAACCTTATGTTCAATGACTAAATAAACCTTATGTTCAATGACTAAATAAACCTTGTTTGATCTCAATCGGTTTGGAAAGAGCTTACATAATTTAATATTATGGCATTTGTCATTAATGTGGAGTTGAGCTAGCCATTGAAAACAAAATCCTTACACCAGTCCTTTCAAACATTTACAAAAGAGGTTTTAATATAGATACTGATGATATTTCTATTTAATTAGTATGATAACAGAACATCACATGCTATTTTTTATTTGTTTTATTGTTGAAACCAACACGCTTTAAGAGAATGCCATTTTGTATTGTAACGGCTCTTTGTAGGTAGTCGTGTGTAATTGCTTATAACTGTCGAACATGGTGGAGTTATAGCTATTAGTTTGTAATGTAATGGTGCAGGTTTGGTTTACTAAAATTCAGTTTGACCAAAGCCATGAAAGCTGTACTCTTTCTACTGAAACTATCCCTTTATGTTCAAGTAGCATGCATGTCATATAAAATGTGACCGACTCTGGCAAAACCAGCATCTTTGACGCAACATGTAAAATTGAGCTTTTGATATTATGTCGTTGTGTGGATTTCTCTCTTTATTTTGAGACCATTTTATGCCGATCGGAACAAAATTGACGAAGTTATGATCTTTTATTTTGTTCTACTTCTTATTCTGCTAAAACAATGGAGAAAATTGAAGTTAAAGTTCAAAGTACATGTCATTCTTGATTTTATCCTAAGATATAGCCATTTTCCCGATAATATTTCGGAATTTTGCATATCTCATTAGAAACTAGAAAAGTTGCTCAACTACTGTATGATACTCAAATTTCCATTTCGTCCACGAGGTCAATATTTTACCTTTACAGGCCATTTACGCAACATCGTAAATGCGACGAAGTTCCTGGTTTTGCCAGAGCCGGTCTCAAATATGTAAAGACTATCCTACATTTGTATGTGTGCAGTACTGGAAAACTGTAAAACGTAGAGTGCTGGAAATGCAACACGTTTGACAAAACACGAATGAAAATTGCAGATCGCCCACAGACTGGCAGACTGGACTAGCGCCCTCTCTGTCCGCATATTGTATGCACTCATCTGCACAATTTATTGCTAATAGGCCTAACGATGCACTTCGAAATAATACATATTTATGATTCTTATCATGAATGTCAGTGTGTATAACATCTTATGGCAGATTCATTGTCTGTTTTATAGTTTGTTTTATCTATAAAAACCACGTGCTCTTACAAATATTACGCGTGGGTTTCAATTACCTCACATATTACTCCAATCGCCCTCTAAACAAGAGGTTATGACAACAAAAGTGAACTTATTCACAATTTTCATTTGTGATTACAACTTTGATCATAGTCATAGTATCATTCATGATCCATACACTACGAACAAGGATACTAACAAGTATGTGGTAAACCAAGTGCCGAAAGGCCCGTATTCTGAGGTCAGGTCAACTTAAAACTTAACAAATTGTGGTTTGTGGACAGGTTTGAATTGTGTATTATTCTAGACTTCAGGCATACACTTTAGTTCCTGAATCCAGTTTTAACTATCGATGAGGATGATGATGATAGTGAGAACTATGGTTAATATGATAGCGGTGATAATAAACAATTATTGTGATGTTACGACATTATTTGATAACAAGTCTATCGAAACAAATGAAGTTGAAAAGTTCAAACAAAACAACTTTTGTTATGTCTTCTTCCTTTTTGTTCAGACAAGATCTCATACACAAAGTAATGTATTTATGAAAACATCACACAAACAGCTACTAACACTGTGAATAGCTTACAAATAATCCAGTTAGCAGTGTGTAATGATGAAGAAAGTCCTCTCAGTATATACAAGTCCAAACGAGCCTAAGTAGGTGGGGTGAAGTCTTTCAGATTAATGAAATCCAATGCGTAGATGCGTAGGCTATACCGCGATGTCGGCATGATCACTAAAAGGCGGGAATATTCTGAGAATAATTCCCACGGCGTCAGCGCGATCACCAGGTGGCAAAGATGTCCCACGTCGAAGTACAACAGTAACAACGATGTTAAAGCAAAAATATCATCAGCAACGATACGAACACATCTTGTGAAAAAATTACTTAGCAGCTGCAACATAGTTAATGAGAATATGTTGTCCATATGTCTCTGTAGTGATCCGCAACAGGTATATGAAGGTATCTGAAAATACTCTTGATCAATCAATCAAGCAGGTTTTTCCAGCAATATGACATTAACACTGACAACAAGTAGATTAGCAGGTCAGTTAATAACTCATTAGCAGGTAGTAATAACCATCCCTTCTCTGGAGCACGATCACGATCAACTCTCTCAGGAGCACGATCTCGATCACCCTGTGCGGCGTACGAAGTTGACCATCCTCAGGAGCACGATTTCGTTCACCCTCTCTGGAGCACGATCTCATTAAGCTCTGAACTGTCCACAATTTCTCCCCCACATGTCCTGAGTAAAGTTCTTCATTCTCACAATAAACAAGTCAATGCTTATCTGGAATCTTCTAATGTATCCATTACTCGCAATGGCAGTATAAACAATAACCTCATGACCTGTTTTACTTGCAGGTAAACAACTTTGTATGTAAACAGGTATGACCTTCTTTAAACTACGAGTCCCTAGATTAAAAGGTAAACAATTACTGTGAAGTTTATTTTGAACTATAGGTGCCTGGACCAACCTTGTGTTACTAAATGTGTTGTTTACAAATATAATAAAATAACATAACAAATGTTTTCCATGAGTGTCATAACACTGATTACATGTCTTAATTATATATTTCCAGAACATTTTGTTTCTATACAATGCATTTCTACTGTCTTCCAGTAACGTACATTCCTCTATATGATTAAACAACAATCTGTTGAATTACAATACATCAAATACATGTAATGTAATAGGTATACATCACAGTGAAAATGATACTGATGAGGACGCTGGTAATGGTGCCCATGGAACTCACTATGATGTGTGTTTGTACACGAATTTGTTAATTTAAATATAAGCACATGTGATTCATAAACTGTGTCTTCATGAGTAAACATAAGATAATATAGCTGACTTAGAGAGTATAAATACACATCACATAATACAAGAATACAATCTTACATAGTTATGAATGTAAACGTCAATGTCAGATACGTCGTATTTTGGCAACCGTACAATTACTTGCTACAGTCAATTTATGAAAAAAGGTGTATTTTCATTTTTGCTCTATCGAAACGCTAGGTCGTCTAAATAAAACGCATTTCGTGTACATGTACATGTATCAAAAGTGTTTACTTAGTGTCGTGATGCCAGGGTTTGTTTATATTTCCCATTGTGCTTGTTTTGGTCAATTAACGAGCTGCATTCTTCTCACCAGGAGATCTTGTTGCGTCAACTAAAACATCAGCGTCAACATACATAATGACGATCACACATTTTCGTAATTATTATCTTAACAAGGAAAACTATGACAAATTCCAGTCTATCCATTGATTTTTTAATACTTTAAAAAAAATCAGAATTTACATGTTTTTTTCTACTATTTAAACATCGTATTGACTATTTGAGCAATGAAATGTTCGCAACGAATCCAACGCATGGACGATGCATGCACACATTACGCAAGCGGACATACGCACGGCATGTGGGCTTGCCAACCGTGTGACCACAGGCTAGGGACCCAGCGGATGGTGAATTTAGGTCCAATCTGCAGCTGCGTGCATGAAAGTTTCAAGTGATATATCTGCATTTAAAGACACTAAGATTCGGATTTTACAACACAAGACCATTTGAATACTATTTCAACAACATTGTTAAATTAGTTTGCTTTCGGTAACTTTCTCAATTCTGCTTATTTGGCTTAAATTTTGGCTTAAATTTTGGCTAAAATCTTACTCCTGAAATTTGATAAATAGTGTATTGAGGGATTATCTTATTCTTGTATATTAATCGTCTTTGGTACATTGTTTTGATATCATAAATTTGTATGGCGCGAAATCATACAGAAGTAAAACACGTGTGTTTTGCACCCGCACCAGCACGACGCAGTATACATGCACCCTTTTATTTTATACAATATTTAACAAACATAGGTTTGCACTTGCACTATTGACCCACTCAACACGCTTTCAATTATTAATTAATTTTATTTTATTTGTATTTATATTTTGTTTATAACTGAAATTACGCATGTAAGTGACGAGTTAATAATTGTTATACAACGCCTTTTTGGCACCATGTAGCTCCCCCACCTCCCAGGCCACCCTCCACTCAAGGTCCGTGCTTATGATGGTTGATCTACTGCTTTTATTTATTTTTATAATAATTTGCATACATTATTGTCACATTAATTTATTGTGATTGTATAACTGTTCTAATTTCATTGTTTTCTTATGTTTATGTATGGAAAAATGTTCTTCGTATATTTCACTTTGGTTTTGTTAATACATGCAGACATAAATCTGCCTTAAAAAAATAAATAAATACAAAATCGTAATACTAAGCAGTGGCGAATCCTGGGCGGGGGCACAGGGCATAATTATGGCGTTTGATGACCCCTTCTCCAACAAATCACGTGCCACTTCAAACACTCTATCGGTTCACGCTATCAAGGTATGTATAGACATTGAGACTACCTATACAATGTTGTATTTAATGACGATGTTGCTGATACGGACTCACATTGTTCGAATCAAAATGTATTAATCTTTAAATCTTGCCCCATAATCATGATAATATTGCAAAAAGGCAATGGGAACGGCATGTTTAATAGTATAACCTCAATCATTCACCTGACCCCCCCCCCCCCCCCCCCCACCTCCTCTCCACCCTTTCACTGGACAAAGCTACGTAACTATTACTAAGGAAACGTTTTTTTTAATATCGTGACGTGTTCATTTCAATATCTAGACGTATATATCACGAACAGAGGAATCGAAATAATAATGCACATCCAACTGGTCGCTTAATTGGATTCTTATTGTTGTATACGAGAGCAACCATTTGGTCAAATGGAAGCTTTCTCAATTACCATGATTACCTCTAATTAACCGGAACTGGTCTCGCTCTTTGATTCATCGAAGGCTTGGGGGCATACGGGCCCATTTTTGAAATGGGGGCTGACGTCTTTTCCCAAATACCATCTTCCCTATTTCCGCCTTTCAATTTATATATATTTACATTTTTGGTTGCATTTTTTCCCCCGAATATAACATGCTTTTGCCCGAATATGATATGAGTTTGCCCAGATTATATTAGATTTTGCCCGAATATGATATGCTTTTGCCAGAATGTGATATCAGATTGCCCAAATACATAATGATTTTGCCCGAATGTGACATGTTTTTGCCATAATGTGATATGTGTTTGCTAGAATTCGATTACATATGAGTTTGCCCGAATATAACATGTCTGTTTCCGAATGTTCGGTGACTTTTGCCCGAATATGGCCTTTTATAAATATGTAGGGGGCTGCAGCTCCACCCCCCCCCCCCCCCACCCCCACCCCCCTCCCTCCCCTCAGCCACTCGCCTTTCATGTTTGATCAAATGTAGAGCACGGCCAGGGAAATCTTTAGATGCCTAAATGCTTTTACACGATACGACACGGATTTGAAGGATTTGAAGAAGACTGATAGGTGAGAGAGAAGACACATTCAATATTGAGAATATTTTCTTCAACCACCTTTATCACGTATGTATGTTTTAAACTTTGATTTCATAACGATCTAGTTAAATTGTGGTACGACGGGTGTGGCATAAGAAGCTCGATCAATCGACATGATCGAGGGGGAAGTACAGTTTTAGTAAGGCTGAGCTTTAGTAACCAAAACTTGCACAATAACACTACAAACTAATAGTTTTAACGCCACCATGCTCAATAGAACATTACAAACGACTAATTAAAAAGCCTGTTATCATTCAAAAAGAGCCAATAAAACACTAGAGGGCGCTCTGTAAAGAAACATTGGTTTCAACCATTTTGCATATAAAATTATGCATGTGATGTTGTGTTGAAATAATGATTAGAAAGAGAGATCATCAACAACTATTTAAAAACCTTTTTTTTTTTTTTTTAAAGTGTAGGCATTTAAAAAATGTTGTTGAAAAATCATCGAATAAATCACGGCCCCAGATAGTCCGATCGGATATATTTATTGACATTTCAGCCGTTTCTGAACCAATTTTCATCAAATAAAATTCATTCTGCCATGAGAATTGTATGCTCTTTCAAACTTTACACTCATGTTTTCATTACCTCACAATACAATTATTTCGTGCAGCGCCCTCTATACCAAAACTGAACGACCCCTTTAAATATCCTTTCGGCAAAACCTGCATTTGCATGTAGCGATATCATCGCTTCGATAAATGATTTGCATACCGATTGTTCTAACTGAAAATGAACATACATTTAGACCATCTGCTGAATGTAATATTTAAGTTTGTAACCGACAAACCAGGATTAAATAGAACATGCCTGTGTTACGCATACCACAATCCATCAAACACTGTGACCGTCGTTCTATTTACACCCCATTCATACTTACGTCTAGCACTGGCTCGGCACTTGCTCGAGCCACTGTTTGCGCAGGTATGACTGGATTTGTCTAGCCTCAGCCTTGGCTCTGCCTGACATTATCTTGAAGTGTGAATAGAATTTGGAAACAGTGGCCTGAATTGCGAATGCGCAATACGATCTTGCTCATGTCTTGCTCTGCACCTAGATTTGGCATAGCCATTGTTAAGTTACAATAGGGATGCACCACGTAATTTGTAATTGCAACTGCAAAGGTCATATTCCGCATGCGCAGAAGCATCATACGCTAGGTCATGCCAGTGTCCCATTCATACGTGCGCGATACTTGTCCAGTGTTGATGCCTAGTATGCATGGGTAGACATCTTATCCAAGGCCAGTGCCAGGCCAGTTCCCATGCAGTGCTAGACGCAAGTATGAAAAAGGATGTTTGTATGAACGTTTATCTGATGTTGGTAAATATTTGAATTGTGATCAATATTGTGAAAACGTGACTATTTTCTTTTTCGTTTAATGCAGCATTACTTATCTTCAGGATGTTGGTACTATCGCATCGTAATATCCCCTGCATCATGAAACTCCCAGTGTCAGTTCGCATTCTACTCATCATGGGTGTATTCCGTGGTAAGGGATAAGAAACATGTTTGAAGAGCTTTATTCATAAATGCGCTAAATTCACCTTTTTAACTTAGTTTGTAGAAAAAACAAACAGCTTTTTAATGGACTGATATTGTTTATAATTGTTTATATGGAAAGTGGATTTAGCGCCTTTCAGAACTAATCTCTTCATACTTTCCACCCTAGAAAAGATAATTATAATAATATTGTTAATTTGTATAGCGCATATTCCGAAATAAACCTCTATGCCCTTAAAAATACCTACATAAAACATTAACACAACTAACTTATAGGGTATATATACATACATGTGTATACAGGCCACTACGAATGACATCAGATTTATCCCCACATCATTGGGTGGAATTCACAAAGGAGGTTTGTACAAACCATGGTTTTACCATGGTCTACATCTATGGAATGCTGCTCGTATACAAGTCAATTGTAAATCAACATTGTTAACAAGCAAGAAGTTTACATTCTCCATCAGTTTACAAATGGCATTCCATAGATGTAGACCATGGTCAAACCATGGTTTGTACAAACCTCCTTTGTGAATTCCACCCATTATCTCTCAGAATCAATCAGCATTATAATCATCATCGCTATACTCCGCGGTAATGTTTCTAACAAGAAACATATTTTAATCCATCCTGGAAATAAAATTTGTTTTAATAAAAGCCATGACATGTCATAAATAACAATTTTAAGAGAAATGTGCGAATGATCAGTTGACCATGTAATTACAGATTTATGTGGAATGGATCATAACATTTCCCGCTGATGATTGCGCAGCATCAGGTATGGCTTACTTTTGTATCCAGCAATTATAATCACTTTGGTTTGTATATAAGACTGCTTGGAATAATTTCCTTTATTTTGTGTTTATCATGATAAAAGAAGAGCTGCCGTGATATCGGTTGTCATATTTTAAAGTATTATATACCCAAACAATAATTTCATCATGTCATTTACAGGAACACTTTGCTGCGAAGAAGTACATCGCTCGTTCTGCCGGAGCATCGTCGGACCAAGTGGGCAACGAGTACAACTGGTTCCCAAACAGGGGAGAGGCTCGGAAGCCATCACCAAGGCTATGGGGCAAATAGCTCCTAGTCAGTTGTCGGCTGTCTGCTCTTTACCAGGTGAAACTTTTTATTCCATAACTTATTCTATGATGGTAGGATAGCGCTGTCAGATTTCGTTTGTTACCAGGTTTCGTCGATTTAAAGGGATAGTTTAGTTTTGGTTAAGACGTGTTTCCTTGATTATTTGTTTGTGAGATAACGAAACTAAGTGTATAATTTTAAAACACACATAATTGTACGGACATAACTAACTCTGTTTGGTGTAATTCATTCTTAAACAGCTGTCATACATAAATACATCTGATTTGATTTCATGATGAAAACCAAAGTTGTATCAAATACTAGTTTTAAAGGGACAGTCCCTCTTTTACAAAACGTCTGAACAGTTTCCAGTTGACGGATGGGGATGAATGAAACACACACACACAAAATCAGATCGAACAGCCCTATAATGTGGATACTACGAATGAAAAACGAATGCGTCCCTCCATCAGACTATATATCGGTAAATAAAAGAGTTTAACTGATTTAGCATAATATTAGAACTATATTGTACTTATTCTTGTAAAGGTATTGTGAAGTCGACATTTGTAAAGGTATGTCACGGAAAAAAAATCTCAAAAATGAAGAATATGTAATTACATGTAGTCAGTTTAAGCGAGGTTTGGTTATTTTGCCTAGTGTGCGGTCATGCTATTCTTATTTAGCGCTGGTCACGTAGCTAGCGCGGGTCAAGTAGAATTCACGCATAGCGTTGTTGTACTTCGGGGAAATCTGTGTACGAAATTCCTCATTGGGTGAATATACGTATAATGCACATTTAAAATTGGACGACGGTTTATTAGTTTTAGGTCTATAACTCCACGAAAAAGATTTCAAGCCCTATTTTTTTCAGGCATGCTATTAAATGACATTTTCTTTCATATAAGAAAATAACCTCGCAACTTTTGAAATTTGGCTTGCAAAAGAGGGAATGTCCCTTTAATTCGAAATCTTCAATCGCATATATCTGTCTAACGAAAGTTAAATGGGGAAAAAAAACCTGTGTCATGCTTCTATTTTGTTATGCATACAACACGGTATGGAAGACCCACTACTTTGTTAAGGATGTTTTGTGGATTTTGATTATGTACTAGATCCCTTTAAAACAAAGCACCCAAGCGGCATAAATGTACTAAATGTCTTTCCCTTTTTTTTTGCACATACTTATCAAGATGTATATTTTGGTTTGTCTAAGTAAACATACTATTTTCACATTTTCCTTTACCTTTATTTCTTCCAATCACAGACTGTCTGACTAATCCCTGCAAGAACAACGCTACGTGTGTGGAAACACTGTCTGGATACGACTGCATCTGTGCATCGTATTACACTGGGGCATATTGTGAAACTGGTACGTACTTCATTTGGCATAGAGTATATGCACGATGTACATACGATGAGCTTAAAGTCAGGTAACCGTATTGGGAAAGGCTTTACACACAATACAGAGATGTATGCTGTTAAAGGGATAGTTGATTTTTGGTAAAGAGGGTACAGTTTTGGGAAAACTGATTTAACTGGTGCGGGTTCTTGGTTATTCGCTATTTTAAAAGCCCAACATAAAAAAGTACATGGATAACAAAACAAAAAAACCACCCCCTCGCTACGCTAGCGAAAAGTTGTATCACTAATTTGTGTCGTCTTACTCGCTTAATATGAATAGTTGTTGTGTTTTCCCATTACACAGATTCACTCCAGCACTGCCCTATAGATTGGACACTGGGCCACCGGAAGTGCTACCTATTTACCCGGCAGCGGATGACCTGGCAAGAGGCCAAAGACTACTGCGGCAACTTGACCGAGGTCAGTCAATACTTCAGTTTGGGTTTAGAGGGCGCTTCGATAAATAATTCATTTGTGAGGTAATTAAAAACCAAGTGTTAGATTAGTAGGGGGAACTCGATTGAAATACCGAACCAATAGTCCAGTAGCCGATTCTATATGTCGTGTATTAGACCTGGATACATTCATAAGTCCAATGTTTTTTTTGCTTATCATGTTCTTCATGGTTTCTAGAGAACATATCGCCTTGTTGCCACCGCAGCAACATTGAGCATTTTTTTTAAATCAGCATTATAAAGATAATTAGCTAATTTGCATATTTTTAAAAATAAGGTCAGAGGCCAATTAATATCAAGGAATAGTACAAACATAATAAAAACTTTTTTTTCAGGGCGTTTTGGGGTAAGGAATCCATTTCCGGTGCTCATTTGTATGTGCCATATGGGTAACACCCTGAAATCCAAGATGGCTGCCCCTAGGTTTTGAGTGGCTAAGGCCATTAATAAGCAAAAATTACAGGATATTATTTTGTAATCATGTTATACATATGCATAAAAGATATGTCAGCTTTGTTGCCACCTTGGCAACAATCAGCAATGCATATGAATAGCATAATTATTTTGTTTACCTAATTTGCATATTCCCCAAAATCAAGTAAAATCATACATAGTGTGAACCCTAAAGGTAAAAATGGCAAGTAATACCACTTTTCAAAGGTTTTGGGGGGCAACAAATCCATTTATGATACTTAATTGAACATAATCACCATGGCAACCCACATAAATCAAAGATGGCCGCTCCCAAAATTAGTCGAGCTAGGATTCATGTGTTCCTTCTTTTTGTTAAATAAGATCGGGATGATCTTTTTTTTAACTTTTAATAATTGGAAAAAGCAACTAAAATACTGGACTCACAATTCAGTTTGCTTTTAACAATACAAAATAATACATTCATGAAATAAATGCGATCAAGCATACTAATAACACTATCTCCTTACAAAAGCCAAAGGCGGCCATCATTAGTTTATGTGGGTTGCCATGGTGATATGTTCAATTAATTATCATAAATGGATTTGTTGACCCCCAAAACCTTGGAAAGTGGTATTACGTGTCATGTTTACCTGTAGGATTCACACTATATATGATTTTACTTGATTTTGGGGAATATGCAAATTAGGTGAAAAACCTAATTATGCTAATTATATATGCATTGCTGATTGTTGCCAAGGTGGCAACAAAACTAAGATGTCTTTCTTACATATGTAGAACATGATTGAAAAATAATACCTTGTACTTCTTGCTTATTAATGGCTTTCACCACCAGCAACTAATAATATTCATAAATATGCAAATTAGGGGCAGCCATCTTGGATTTTAGGTTGTTGCCCAAATGGCAAATGCAAATGAGCACCGGAAATGAATTCCTTACCCCAAAACACCTTTATATATTAGTTTCTATTATTTTTGCACTTTTCCTAGATAGCAAATGACCTCTGACCTTATTTCAGACACATGCAAATTATCTTTATAATGCTTATAAACAAATTGCTCAATGTTGCCGAGCTGGCAACAAGGCTGAATTTTCTCTAGAAACCATTTAGAACATAAATAGTAAGAAAAACATTGGACTTAGACAGATTTATAGGCCCTAGAGATGTTTTTGGTACAAATGGGTTTAGAAACAGCTTGAATATCCGACTGGACACAAATATTTTGGGCCAACTTTTATCCAAAATTTTGATAATTTTGTTGTTCTGATTACTTTTATTTAATTGTTTAAATTGTTTGTCTATAATGTTTTTGATGATCTTTATATCCAATAATTATTTGACCTTATATTAAACAAAAATTGTTTAAAATATGGTTGAAACTTGTTTGGAGGTCGCCACTTCCATTTCCTACGAGTTTCTGAAATATACATAGACTTTGCACACGACCCACTCGGTCCCCGTAGTCAAGGGGCTGCTGTCTGTAATGATAACAGTCATGTTACTTAACAGTGTGTATATACACTGGGCCCAAAAAGAAACTTATACTTTTTCACATGATCATATCTTAAAATCATGTCCATCAACATTAACCAAAATGACACACCGGATTACTTAAATACTCGACTCTAAACACATGTTAGTAACCAAGCAGTTGCCCAACTGACACAACAACAAAAAGCACTAACATGGAACAACTTCCGGGACCACATGTCACAGTAAGGGACAATTCGTCTGTTAATGCACACACTCAGAGCAGCTCTAACGGAAGAGAGGAACAATCTCCCCCAAGCCTGTAAGTAACATAAACCGAGTGGACAGCATGCGTAGCAGATGCACTGAATGCTTCCAAGCACATGGTGGACACACCCACTATTGATGTATGTGCTTGGGTAACAGACATTACCTTCATTTAAATTTGTTTCGACTTCCTCACCTGCCTTAAAGGGACTGTCCGCCTTTTACATTCATCCTCATCCATCTACTGGAAACTTTTCAGACGATTTGTAAAAGGCGGATAGTCCCTCTGTTGCCGAAATTTCCAGGCTGTGACATGTGATACAGCAAACGGTTTCATGCCAGTGCATTTTTCAGTTATGTCAGTAAGGTAACCGTTTGGATAGTGAGATGCCATTGGAGTAGGGTATTTAAGTAATATCGTGTGTCATTTTGGTTGATTTTGATGGACAGATTTTCAAGATATGACCATGTGAAAAATTATAAGTTTCTTTTTGGGCCCAGTGTATATACAATGTACCATTCAAGCCTTACTAAATTATAACTGTTAGTTTGTAATGATAACTTACGA